>RJWM01020313.1:0-37410 GCA_004363535.1 Dasyprocta punctata
ATGGCGGGAACTGCGTGAGTAACTTGAGCTGGCTAGCAAGGTGGTGAGAAAGGCATCTCTGCGAAATGCAGATGAAGATATGCAGGGGGATCAATTTGCACAACCCAATCAAGATAGCAAGTGGATTGTTTTAGGAGGCTGCTGCTTCAGTTTCTGATATGCAAACTTTATGCCCTGGGAACTCACAGCCTCTTTCTCGGGGCTCATCCCCAGTCAACATTCCTGGAGCTCACTGGCTCTGCCATCCCGCTGTGCTTTATACATCTTACAAAGGTCACTTTGGGAGGAAACAGGACACTGTCTGATGGCTTTAAAGACTACATACCAGTACCTGCTTCTGATATGTAAACTTTTATGCCCTGGGGACTCATAGCCTCTTTCTCGAGGCTCATACCCAGTTGACATTCCTGGAGCTCACTGGCTCTGCCATCCCGTTGTGCCTATATATTTTACAGAGATCACTATGGGAGGCAACAGGACACTGTCGGATGGCTTTAGAGATTACGTATCAGTACTTCAGCTAGCCTTATTTGCAATGCTTAGAGCCAATTGAAGAGAGAAGGAAATACCATAGTCAGCTCTGTATACATCAACATAAGGAAATAAGTTTTGATATAATCAAAGTTGCAACAATTGTTCTGCATTCAAGGGGACCGGCTCAAGTTGTCTCCCACATCTTTCCCCATTCCTAGCAGAATCCCTATACTGTTAACCTTCGTGCTTTCTACCCTACTTCGGAAAGTGCCCCTAAGGCCTACCACATAAGTAATCCCTTGGCATCTGTTCCTGGGCAAGGTTGGACATGGAATCTAAGTTGGTCCACTGAGGCTAAAGAGAAGAGAGGACTTTTCTGTCTCTCCTTGCTGTCAGTAAGGAAGATGCTACTGGATGCTCTTTGTTAACCTCAGCCAAGGGACCACACCTGAAGAAACGCTCAGTGATGGTGGTGGAGGAGCAGAGTGCCAGCAGGTGGAGCCTGGTCTTGGTTCCCTCACCCGCCTACTGATTGTGCTGTGGCTCTGGACCGCCAGTGTCTGTGTTGCTGCGTGAGCCACCTAGGGTTGGCGTTTCTGTTCCAGTGTCTGAAGCCCACAAGATCACCCTGGATCTACCACGTGTCTGAAGCACCCTTCTGCCCTTCGTGCCCCTGCTTGGCAGCAAACCCTTTCCCTCTCGACTCGGGGGCATGGTTGCTATTGTTTGCTTGTGTACAGAGGTGCAGTGGCGCACACGCCTAGTGCCAGGCTGTGGCGCAGTTGGAGGTGGCCGCCTTTTCTCTTCCCATCGGAGAGTTTTAAGGTATGCTCCCCTTCAGTTTAGCACCCTAAAATTTTGAGAGAATGTGTCTAGACTTGTGTCTTTTTCACTCGCTGTTTTGGGGTCATTCAGTCAACAGTTTTGCTGATTGTCGGCTATTTATTTATTGTAACACTGGCAAAGCTTTATTAAAGGCAGTAAAAGACACAGGCTCTTCACAGTAAATTTGGACCAAGAAAACATAGGAAAAGAAGTGCACCGTACAGCAGGGGGGCAGCTGCCACGGGGGACCGTGGTCAGCTTTTGTAAAACTTGACTTCAGTTCTTTCAGTTTTAATGAAATTTTGGAGCTTTTTGTTTGTGAGACAAGACCTTGCTATGTAGTTCAGGCTGGCCTTGAACTCACTATGTAGTCCAGGCTTGCCTCAAACTTGGCAGCAGTCTTCCTGCCTCAGCCTCCTGAGTGCTGAGATCCACAGGTGTGTGCCACCATGCCCGGCTCATGGAACACTACATTGATGGTCTGTCATGATCTTCTCATGTTTTTCACTTATTTATGTAATTTCACTTTGAATTTTGGACCATCTGCTTATTTCCTAGTCACTATTAAATTGTTTATTTCAGCCAAACCTTTTCTTGCTAACTTACTCTGAAGCTGTGTGCCCACTGCTCAGACTTGATGACTGTTCACGTATTTGCCTGATCTGTTCAGGGAGATGCGTTCTTATACCTTTCTGCTGACAATTTGAAAGGAACTCACAAGCATCATGACATTTTACCTCTGAGTACTTCACCATACATCTAGAAATAAACGCATTGTCCATACCCTAAAATACCTAATAGTTCTTGAATATTATCAGACACCCGCTCCAAATTCAAATCCCCCAAATAGCTCCTTTTTTTGTTTTTGTTTTTGCTTTACAACATTTCCATTAATTTTATTACATTGATTACATGTTGAAATTACACTTTAAGTATAGTTAAATAAGATAACTACTGAAATCAGTTTCACCTGTTTCTTTTTGCTTTCACAGTGTAGCCTCTGGCGCCTATCAGTTGAAGGTGGGGCTCGCGATCTGTTTCTCAGCACCAGTGCAGCGCAGCCCGAGCCTTTAGCTTGGCCGGCCGCTGGAGAGTGCCCAGACCGCACCACTTAGCAGGTGCGCTTTGTGGGCTGCGCAGTGCCATTGCTCATGGAAATTTGATCCGGGAAAGAAAGAGTGTGTTACAAAGCAGGCTGGCCGGCCTGCCGGCGCGGCTGCTCAGCGGGCGTCGGCATGACCAGACCTCAGCTGGACACCCGCGTGTTGTCTCAGCTGCCGAGAGTCAGCTGTGGGTGCAGCCAAGCTGGACCCTGCAAGGCCACAGTCAGGGTGCAGTGGGACTGGGTCCCCGCCAGGGTTCCACTGGGAAGGACCCACTTCCCATCCCGCAGTTGTTGGTCACATCCATGGCCCTGGAGGGATGGCAGACTGTGAGCCTTGGTTTCCTGCAAGCATTGTCTCCAGGCTGCTATCAGTTCCTCGCCATAGCACAGTGGCTTGCTTCACCCACAGCAGAGAGAAGTTTCTCTCCTCGCAGTGGCAAGAAAGGACAGAGGAGCTAGGCAGATTCAGGGACAGTTGGGAGTGCTTGGGCAGTGAGCACAGAGCCACTCTGTCTAATGGACCTTTTTCATTTTCCACCTTGCTCCTGCTCATGGACCTCGAAGCCTCCAGCATGCAGGGCACCCCTGCCAGCCCTAGCCACAGGGCCCAGTGCGCGGATGGCATGCCTGCTGCGGAACCAAGGCGCGGGTGTGCACCTCGCAAAGTGAGCCCCAAAGATCTCTTAGGGAAACTGGGTGGGGTGACTGCAAAGCAGTTAAGATTTATTACCTTGATTGCATTTGGTCATGCCTGTTGGAGCTCTTTTGAGGGGCAGTACTAGGGGTTCAGTCCTGGGGCTCGCATGTGCTGGACTAGTGCTAGACCACTGAACTGCACCCTCAGTCACCTCTGTTTAGTCTCCCTAAACTTCCCAGGCTGGCCCTGAACTTGGTGGTCCTCCTGCCTCAGGCTCCAAGTAGCGGGTATTATAGGAGTACACCACTACTCCCAGCTCTGTGGTCTCTTCACAAAACAGCCTACCCCTCCACTTTACCTAGAACCTTGACGTTTCTCAAAGCAGCCATCCCAGTTGTAGAGAAGGCCCACATTTTAGATGTCTCTCTTGTTTACTTTGTTTATCTTTCAGATTTTTTTTTCTTTAGATTAATTGTAAATAAACAGCTAGACCTACTGGTTTGTTTAAGTTAAATATTTGGGGCAAGAATCTTCCCTAGGCTTTGCATGCATTTTATCTTGCAGCCAGTCGAGACAGACTTTTTGTTTGTTTGTTTTTGTTTTTGTTTTTGTTTTTTGTGGCACTGGGGATTGAACTCACAACCTCGCGCCTGCCTGACAGGCACTTAAGCCACTGAGCCAAACTTCCAGCCCTGGATTTTTGAGGCAGGGTCACACTGTGTAGCTCAGGCCGGCCTTGCACTCGCGTTGTAGCCCAAGCCGGCCTCGAACTCACAACGCTCCTCCTACCTCAGCCTCCCGAGTGCTGGGATTAAGAGAGATACTTTAATACATTTGCAGAGCCACAGCGCGTGTCTCCCTGCCAGTGGTCCATGTGCGACTATCCGTCGGGCAACTTTTTACTAATTTTATTAGTGAAAAGACGGATAAAAGGGATTCGATCCACTCGTACCCCAAATGGCACAAGATGCCTGACATGACGGCTGTGCATGACCTGCCAGTGGTGTGGGTGCTGTGGTTTACCATTCAGTTCAAGGAGGTGCAGCGGTCACTCTAGCCATTGTGAATGTAGCTGTCCTGTTGTCATTTCAGACAGTCTTTTATGTGGTGATTTAGTACTGTACACATACCCTGTTGCCCAGCAGCCATTATTTATAGGACTTAATGATTTTAGCTTTCCTCAGTGATCCTTATCTAAATCCATTAGTTCATTAGGGGTTACAAAATTATGGTTTTTCTAAATCTGTCATTTCTCTATTTGTTCCCCTTTATCAAGTAAGGAAGAATTATCTTCTAAAAAGACAGTCTGGATGCTTAATCTTTGCCTTTAGTTACTAAATTAATGACTGAGTTTACAGCTAACTGTAAGAGTCCCCACAGATAATGACAAAATGTTTGCTCTTGTCTTCTCTTTCATGTCAATGTGGACTCATGAAGCATTGCAGAAGGCTGGGGTGCAGCCCAGTCATTCTTCTGTGATGAAGTTATTCCAAATTTGGTCAAGGAGAGTCCCCTCTTGCTGGTGACTGTGTCCTCTTGTTACACTCTCATTAACTAGTCTGTGAGCAATTCCTTGTTTGCTGTCACAAACTATTCCATCCCAGTGTGTGTTTTTCCTATCCCAGAACCGATTGCAGTGAGCTGCAGTTCAGTTAGTGGGAAACGGTATTATTTAGAATCCAAGGCATGGGTGTTGGCTGTGGCCATTTTTACTAAGGTGACCTTGTATCTAGGCCCTTTCAGTGGACAGATTTGGGCATGGTGATGCATGCCTGTAATCCCAGTACTCAAGAGGCCGAAGCAGGAGGATTGCCCTAGGTTTGAAGCCAGCCTGGGCTACTTACATAGTGATTTAAAGGCCAGCCTGAACTACATAATAAGACCCTTTCTCAAAAAAAAAAAAAAAAACAGTGAGGGCTGGGGATTTAGTTCAGTGGCATACACGCCTGCCTGGCAAGTGTAAAGTCCTGAGTTCGATCCTCAGTACCAAAAAAAAAAAAAAAAAGTGGAAGAAGAATCCTGTGAAAGAAGAAACCTGTGATGTTAAATTGTCTTTCTTTCTTGTTTTTTGTTTTGGTGTTTTTGTTCTGTTTTTGGTTTTTTTGGTACCAAGGATTAAACTCACAACCTTGCTGCCTGCCAGGCAGGTGCTTACACGACTGAGCTAAATCCCCAGCCCTGTTTTTTGAGACAGGGTCTCACTGTGCAGTTCAGGCTGGCCTTGAACTCACTTTGTAGCCCAAGCTGGTCTCAAACTCGCAACTGTCCCCCTGCCTCAGCCTCCCGAGTGCTGGGATTACAGGCATGTTACAGGTGTGTGCCACCATGCCCGGCTCTTTTTTGATTTTTTGAGACCGGGTCTTGCTGTGTAGCCCAGGCTGTCCGCAAACTGGCAAGGATACTCCTCTCTCACTTAAATTTTATTTTTGGACAGGGTCTCACTAAATTACGCAGGGTGGCCTCTAAATTGCAACCCTCCTGTCTCAGCTTCTGAAGTACTAGGCTTACAGGTGTGTACCATCACACTTGGTTATTTATTGTTTCTTTTTTTTTTTTTTTTTACTTTCTTTTGGTGTCCTTTTTTCTTAGGTAAATACTACATGAGTGTTTACCCAAGGGTGAAGCCTGCATCCCTGGCTTTTTTGTTTGTTTATTTGAGACAGGATCTCACTATGCAGTTCAGTTTGGCCTTGAACCCACAGGAGCCCAGGCTGGCCACAAAACTCACAGTGATCCTCCTGCCTCAGCCTCCCACGTGCTGGAATTACAGCCACGCATCACCACACCTGGCTTTTTTGCTTTTGTAAATCAAGGTTTTACTTTGTAGTTCAGGCTGGCCTTGAACTCACATGATCCTCCTGCCTCACCCTCCCAAGTGCTGGGATGACGTGTGTGCCACCACAACTGGCCATCCCTGACTTTTTACAGTCTTAGTTCTTCTGCAGTGACCTAAACAAGACAGTCCAGTATTATTGTTAGCAATAGAAATACTGCGTGAGGTTTAAGGTTTTTCCGTCATTAGGATTTATCTTCCTAAGGCTGTAAAATTAAGATCATTGTGTTCAGTAATCACCTGGTGGGTTCCCTTTTGGTAGTAGTGAGGTAGCTCCTTTTGGGTTACCCCTCTGGCAGACAGTTAAAAACTCTGAACAGAAATAGTAGCTACTTCAGAGCAGTGGAGAGTGGCTGAAAATGTGCTGAAACGGGTGTTTCGATGGGGGGAAGAGCTGACTCCTCTTCCTTTCCCTGGGGAGCAAGTTTTCCAGTCAGCGCTGCTGCTGGGAGACCGGGTCTCTCCCAGCTGGAAGCCGTCAGGGTCAGGGCCCGAGGAGTCGGATGGAGCCCAGGATCCAGAGCAGCATGGCAGCTGGAAACCAGGGTCAGCAAGGGGCCCCACTTTTCGTCTGCACACTGAGCTCCCCCTAAAGTGAGGACACCAGACTGCTGGAAGATCACAGCTCTTTGTCGACAATAACACAATCCAAAGTCTAATACAGTATCACTCACCGTGTCTAGACGTTTGAAGAGATCGGAAAATGTGACCTTTACTCAAGAGCAGGAGTCAGCACATTTTTTCCATGAACAGTAACTATTTTAGGTTTTGTATGCCATATGGTCTCTGTTGCAACTACATAACTCTGCTGTTGTAGTGCAGAGGCAGCCACAGACAGTATGTAAACGAAGGGGTATAGCTGGCTTCAAAATAGAACTTTATTTACAAAAACAAGCCAATCAGGCATGGTGATGCACGCCTGTGTAATCCTAGCCCTCGGGGAGGCTGAAGCAGGAGGGTCATAAGTTCGAACCCAACCTGGGCAACTCAGTGAGACCTGTCTCAAAGTAAAAAATAAAAAAGGGGCTAGGAATGTAGCTCAATGTGAAGGCCCTAGGTTCAGTCTTTGGCATCCAAAAACCAAAACGGCCAACAAGCAGTGGGTCAGATTTGGTCTGCAGGCAGTGCTCGAGAGCAAAAGCAGTCCATGGGGGCCTACCCCAAATGACTCAGATGTGAGAATCAGCTGTTGTGAGCACACAGGAAAACACACCTGTGATGAAAGAAGAAATCAGTAATAACATTAAGCATCAACACTGAACATTTCAGCTAAGAGGCAGAGAGTGTAAACCAGATTGAAAAGCAAGCCCCAGCTTTGTGTTGTCTGTATTAGCTATTAGAACGCAGCTAGGTTGAGAATAATAGGATGGGAAAGGCCTACCATACCAATAGTGGCCATGGGAAGGTTGGAGTGGCAGTAGTGACCTGAAAAAATGGAGACTCTGGGACCAAAGCTATTGCCAGAGACAGAGAGACACATGTCAGAACAGTGGAGGCGTGCATTCATTAGGAAAATATGAACAACCGTAAAGGTATGCACGCCTAATTATAGACCTGCAAAATACATGAAGAAAATTTGACAAAATGAGAGATATGCAAATCTGTAATCATCTTACCTGGCAGTTGTTCTGTTTTTTTTCCCCAACAGGAGGATTGTTGCAAGTTCGAGACCAGCCTGGGCTGGAGTTATCTGGCAGTTTTAATACTCTTTACTCAGCAGTTGATAGAACTAAACCAAAAATCAGTAAGGACCTAAAAGATCTGGGCATTACCAGGTCCCCCACCCCGGCCTAACTGACGTTTATAGACATGGGCTCAATAACTCCAGAATACGATCTTTCTGAGAGGAAGCGAGCCGTTTCAGCAGTGTCTCATTTACTGGGCTCCAAAACAAGTCTCAGCTGCAGAAAGCTCCACAGCCTCCAGTTATGTTTTGTGGTCGGAATGAAATGAAATTAGAAATCATAACAGTAAGTTCCAAAAAGCCCCAAATATTAGTAACCCATGTGTCAGAGGAGAAATCATGAGCAAAATTAGAAAAGATTTAAATGATTACGAATTACAGTTTTGAAAACTAATATTTGTGGGGTGTACCTAAAGGATTGCTTAAAGGGAAATATGTAGCTTTAAGTACATTTATTAGAGAAAAAGTCTTAAGAGTGATCTAGGGTTTAACAAGCTAGGAAAAGAAGAATAAAGTAAACCCTAAGCAAGTAGAGGGAAGGAAGAAAACAGAGATAGGAGCAAAAACCAGTGATTTAGAAAACAAACAATAGAGAAAATTAACAAAGGCAAAATTGACTCTTTGATTATATCAGTAAGTCTTCCTTAAGACAATCAAGATAAAAGTAGCTATGCCTGGTGTCCCATGCCTGTAAGCCCAGCACAGGGATGGGGGTGTGGGAGGTGACTGAGACGAGGCTCAGGAGGAGTTCAAGGCCAGCAAAAGAGAAACATGGGAGTTACCAATATCAAACTTTGTGGGGTTTTTTGTTTTTGTTTTTGTCTTTTTTTTGGTACCAGGGGTTGAACTCACAACCTCGCGCCTGCCAGGCAGGTGCTTAGGCCACTGAGCTAAATCCTCGGCCCTGTTTTTTGAGATAGGGTCTCACTATGCAGTTCAGGCTGGCCTTGAACTCACTTTGTAGCCCAGGCTGGTCTTGAACTCACAACTCCTGGCTTTCAAGCAACAAGATAATCTGAATTAACACAACACTTCACAGCCTACTAATTGCACCCTCCTGCCTCAGCCTCCCGAGTGCTGGGATTACAGGTGTGTGCCACCACACCCAGCACCAATATTAAACATTTTAAAATTAGATTTTATTGGACACTTTAGATGTATATAATGATCACATTCATCGTGGAGAATTTGTACCTGTACATGATATAACTTGTTTTTCTTTCCTCCCCTCCCCATTTACAAAGCTTTGTTTCCATATTTTCCTTCTTTTCTCATTTTTCGCACTTTTCCCTTCTTTCCTTTCCCTCTCCCCTCTCCCGTTTTCCCCTCCCCATTTGAACAATTTCCTCCTATTAAACGTTTTAAAAAGTATATTATTAAAGCCCCATCAGATGTTAAAAGGGTTATAAGCAAATATTATGAACTACTGAAGTTGACAAATTGGATGACATGGACAAATTCCTTGAAAAGTATGACTTACTGGAACTTATCAAAACTGACATAATGTGAAATAAAGATATGACTCTTGCCAGATGTGGTAGCATACCACTGTAATCCCAGTGCTCAGGAGGCTGAGACAGGAGGATCACTGTGAGTTTGAGTTCGAGGCTAGCCTGAACTACATAGTGAGACCCTCTCTCCAAAAACCGTCAAACAAGCAAAGAAACACTTCTTTCTAGTACACAAACAAGCAAAGAAACACTTCTGTCTAGTACACATTTATCAAAAAATCTTCTCACAATGAGAGCTCTAGGCCCAGATGGTTGCCTTGAGGAGTTTTATGAAACACCTGAGAAATTCTTCACACTAATCTCCATGATACAAGCTTGTAGCAAATAGAGGGAGAGTGGCTGGGGGGTGTGGCTCAGTGGTTGAGCAGTTGCATAGCATTTGTGAGGCTCTTGGTTCCATCCCCAGCCCCAGGAAAAAAAAGGAGAAAGGGAAGACAGGGAAGGAAAGGACAGGGGAGGGGCGAGGAGGGAAAAGGGAAGGACAGGAAGAAAGAAAAGGGACCTGACATTCTACAACTTGTTCTGAGACCACCGTAACTCTTGACTCTTATAAAGATATTACAGTAAAATTAACTTTCAGTCCAGTGTCCTCATGAGCATAAATGCAAAGATCTTATTAACAAATCAAATCCAACAGTGTGTAAAAGGGATAATGTATTGCAACCCAGTGAGGCTTATCCCAGCAATGCCAGTGTGGCTTAACATTCAAAGGCAGTTGGTATAACTCACTACATCCAGAAAATAAAGAAGAACCATATAATCATTTCAGTAAATACAGAAAAACAGCATTTGACATAATTCATGCCCTTGCATGATTTAAAAAAACGAAACAGAGCCAAAGCTCTCTCAGCCAGGGATGGTGAGGCTTGCCTGTAGTCCCTGCCCCTCAGGAGCCGGAGGTGGGAGGCTCACTTGTGCTTGTGGGTTCAAGGCCAGCCTGGGAGGCTTTACCCAAGGACTCCATCCTGTATCAGATTAGGGACCCAGGGAAACTTCCTCATCTGGGAAAGTGCATGTATGGAGCTGGATGTGGTAGCATTGCACCCCCGTCATCCCAGTACTCTGGAGACTGAGACAGGAGGTTCACAGCAACTTTGAGGCCAGCTTGGGGTTACGTGGTGAGTTCAGGGCCATCCTGGAATACACAGTGAGACTGAAACTGAAAAATAAAGTACCTGTTATCAATTAAAAACTGGTGGTCAATTTAACACCAGCTGAATTACATCAGCATGGTGCTGAGTGTAGATGCCCACCTGAAGAAAGCTACCAGCATAGAGACGTGGAGAAGGAGAGTGAGGCATTGTGGGTTCTCTTAAGTGTTGCTGTTTCAAGCCAGGAGAACCTGGAGGAGCTTGTCATGCTGGCTTCCCCAATATGGATTGGGCCACTATCTTCAGAAGAACTCGGGACCTTGTCGATGAGAGTAGCTGTGGTTCACTTTGGGGGAGCTCTGGTCCTCACACTGAGCATCACTTCCTGGCTCCAGAGGGGAAGCTGTGTGCTGGAGAAGCTTGTCACGCTGGGCTTCCTGACCTGTACTCGACTGTTCTCATCATCGGAGGAGCTCGGGACCTCGTTGCCACTGAGGATGGCTGTGGTACTTTTCAGGACACCCCTGCTCCTTATTTTGAGTGTGACTTCTCGGCTCCAGTATAGAATCCTCAGCCTACTGGCACAGCTCCTTCATCCTGCTGGCATAGACTTTCTAGCTTCCATCACTGACCTTTGGCCTTCCCAGTACAGATCGTAAAACTGACTGGCGTGAGTCCTTATCGTGGGCTCTTAGATTTCCAGTTGGATTTGTGGGAGGCATTGTCATGGGCTCTGGGTCTTTAGCTGGACTCATGCAAGACATTGCTGAATATTCTGGGTCTTTAGTGTTGTGGACATATCTCCTGCACTTTCTTGTGTTTAATTCTGGGTGACCATCATAAAACAGTATTATAAATTCTGCATCTTGTATACAGTTGTTCTTCCTGTAACCCCTGGCTGTGTAAAAGATTAAACTCAATGAAATATTGAACTCGTTACCCCTAAAATCAGGAAAAAGATTAAGATGTCCACTACTAACTACATCTCTCCAACGTTGTACTGGAAGTCCCAGCCAGTGTAAGGCAAGAAGACAGGTGGAAGAGACACCTTAGTGTTGAAAGAAAGTAAAACTTTTTCATTTGCAGGTAGTATAGAAAAGGTGAAAGAATCTATTAAAGTGCCTCTTAGAACTGAAAAATGAATACAGCAAGGTCTTGGTACAAGGTCAGTATACAAAAATTAATTGGAAATGAAATTTACAATGCAGTACTGTTGGGAATAATTTAGGAAGACATGTACAAGGTCTGTACACTGAAATCAGAAGCGTCGCTGAGAGAAAGTAGGATGGAAATAAACAGATGCACTGTGTTCATGGGTTGAAAGACTTGTTAAAGCCAGCTCCTCCTCCATTGCTTGGTAGATCCAGCTCAGTCCTGACTGTAACTGTTGACTGTTTTTGTTTTGTTTGTTGACAAGCTGATTCTGAAATGTACATGAAAACACAAAGGACCTAGAATGTCCAAAGTAATCTTGAAAGAGAACAAAAACAGGGCTTAGATGACCTGATTTTCACTTACTGTAGATCTGCCATGATGAGGACTGTCTGGTACTGGTGTCGAGTTAAACATGTGGTGGAACAGAGTAGAGCCCAGAAGTTGACCCTACTTCTACAGTCATTTGAGTGTTGTTATTGGTTGGTTGGTTTGTCCTATGGTCCTGGGATGAAAGCCAGGGTCTTGTGCATGCTGGGCATGTGCGCTGTATAGAACTACACCCCCAGCCCTATAGTCAAGACTGGGCCTGGGATGAAGCTGAGTAGTAGAGCACTTGGTTAGATGCACAAGGCCTTGGGTTCAATTCCCAGCACCACCAAAAAATAATTTGAAATAATCACAAACCTCAGGGTTTTAAAAGTTAAAATCATGAAGCTTCTAAAGAACGTGTAGGACAATGTCTTCAAAATCTCAAGACAGGAAACACATTTCTTACAATATGGAAGACAGTATTAAAAGAAATTCGGACTGGCAGTGGTGGCACATACCTGTAATCCCAGCACTCAAGAGGCTGAGGCAGGAGGATCAGTGTCAGTTCAAGGCCAGCCTTGGCTACATAGTGTTTAGTACCATCCTCGACCATATAGTGAGACCCTGTCTCACAAAAAATTAGGGAAATAAATACATAAAAATACAGCTGGTAAGTTGGATTTCATTAAAATTTAAGTTTTGCTCCTCAAAAGATAGCATTAAGAAAAGGAGCCTGGGTATTATAGTACATGGCTATAATCCCAGGACTAAGGGAGGCTGAGGCAGGAGGATTACAAATTCACATGTTTAAGCCCTCTGGGCAGTTTAGCAAACTATCTCCAAACAGGCTTGGGGATGTAGCTGGGAGAAAAAAAACAAGAAAGAAAGAAAAAGAGTGAAAGCCAAGAATAGTGTCATATGGCTGGATCCCCAGAAACTCAGGAGAATTGGAAGTTCAAGTCTGTCCCAGGCAACTTAATGAGACCCTATCTCAGAATTCAAAAAGGACTGGCCATGCAGCTCAGCGGTGTGCTAGCGTGTGCATGGCCCTAGGTTCCATCCTCAGCACCAAAAAGAAAAATGTAGTAGTGTGGTGGCACTTCCTTTAATTCCAGCATGGGAGGCTCAAGCAGGCGGGTCAAAAGGTTGAACCTAACTCAGGTGACTTAATGAGACCAAGGGTGGAGATTAAAAGGGCTGGGGATATAACTGTCAGTACAAACGTCCTGGATTCCATGCTCATTACTGCAAAACAAACAAACAAGCCTACAATTCAGTGAGACTGCCTAAGTTTTAAAAGAGAGAAAGTCATACACTCATGTACATATGCAACAATGGTCATCAGCAAAACACAGATCACAACCATAATGAGAGCAAGATACCCCCATACCCTCAATGGAATGACCAAAAGGGAAAACACAGAACACGCAGGGGCTGCCGGGAAAGGGTGCCAGCAAACTGGGGCCTTGGTTATGTCTTCTGTCTTGGTGGGCTTGGTGTCACACAGCTGTGTTCCCTTGATAGAATTCATCAGATGATATGCTGAAGGTGTGTACCTGGCACTGGATGGCCATTTGACCTAAAAAATAAAAGTGAATGTTCAGCTTGATGGCACGTAGGCACAAATGTTTGGGGATGGCAGGTAATGGTATGCGAATTGTTCACTGCACCAGAAATCAGATGGATTAATGGGTGCTGTTACCAGTGGTAGAATCTGGGTGATGAGTATATGCATTGTCTTCAGAGTTCCTGTATGTTTGAAATTTTTCTCTGAAAAATGTTGGAAGAAGTCAATCAAAATAGTGCTTTACTGTGTAGGTTATGTCATAGGTTTGATACACAGGTTTGGTCTCAATTTTATTTCTTTTTCCTCTGTTATTGGGTAAGTAAAGTATTTTGATGATTCAGAAGTCAAACCTGATTTACTGTCCCTATCTCCGTTTGACCCTTTCTCCTTTTTCCTCAGAAGTGACCATTTTTAGTCACATCTTGCTCATCCTATACACGTTTCCTTTTGCAAAAACAAGCCAGTAAATGCATGCGTTCTTGCTTCCGTGTCTTCGTTACAGGAAAAGATGCGTCGGCACACAGCCCTGTGGCTTGGTTTGTGTTAGATCACTTCCTTCCTCTTTCCCGGAGACTTTTGGACTGCTCAGGATCTCTTGCTCATTCTGCTTCTACAGCACACTCCCCACGCTCGTGGTCTAGGCTTGTTGAACCTAGGGGTTTCCTGCAGATGGACTTCCGTGTCCTTTTCCATCTTCTTACCGGGAATGGTGACACACTAGAAAAGCTTGCACATGCATTCTTGTGTTTGTAGTGCAACCATTTTTAATTGCTGAACTTTTATCATCTGTTTCTCTCTTATTTGTGGATGCTTCCCTTCTGGTTCTATGGCTGTATCATCTTGTAAGATTTCCCTGAGAATATTGTCTGTTTCCTCCAGGGACACAATTGATGGCTCTTCATGGTGCTGCGGCTGTGGGTCTCTCCCTCCCCCCTGCATGTGCACCCTGCAGAGCCCCTGGGTGGGGAGAGGAGCCTGGGCAACAGGCGGCTCTGCCATTTTCTGTGGGGGACAGGCACAGACCCAGACCCTCTGAGGTCAGGGAGAGCTGGGCTTCCCTTTCCTGAGGTGCTGCCAGCCCTGTCACAAGCCTGCAGGAGGAAAGGAAGGCTCTGTCCATGGACTGAGAAAAGACCAAGGGAGCAGGGGTCACCTTGCCACTCCACCCACGAGTGTGCTGCTGGAGGTGCTGCACCCCACGCCGTCCAGATCTGGAGCTGTCTGGCAGCAGCCTTTGGGGTCCGGGTGGGGTGTGTGCACAAGAGAGTCAAGGGGCATTGCTTGCCCCTCTGCCCTGCCCTGCTGTCCTGAGAGTTCCTGTGGGTTCTCCCAGGTACCTGGGCAGTATCTCCTTTGGAGGGCATGCTGCTCTGTTCCCACTACCTGCATCCAGCCTCAGTCTCTCCCACCTGTCACCTCTACTAGGGCCATCTTCCTTTTCATGTCTGGACTTCTGTTTCTTGGAGGTTTGAAGGACCGGTCGCAGACACATGTGTACAGTTGGCCATCCTCTAGTGAGGACTTCTAAGCCAGGAAGATCATAATCTGGTTATGTCTGAGAACTAGAAAAACCCTGCCTGTACTATGGTGAACTTGGAGGTAACGGGGACAGAAGCCAGATTGGGATGGGGTGGGGTGGGGGAGCCAGGTGTGGAAACTTGTGTTTAAGAAGTTTTATTGCTGGGTGTGGTGGTACTCACTTGTAATCCCAGCACTCAGGAGGCTGAGGCAGGAGGATCATTGCAAGTTCGAGACCAGCCTGGGCTACAAAGTGAACTCAAGGCCAACCTGAACTGCATAGTGAGACCCTATCTCAAAAAGACAAAGAAGTTTTGTTGTTGGACACGGTGGTACTCAACTTGTAATCCCAGCACTCAGGGCGCTGAGGCCAGAGGATTGCAAGTTGGAGGCCAGTTTGGGCTACGTAAGGAGTTCCAGGCCAACCTGGACTACAAAGCAGACCCTGCCTCAAAAAAAAAAAAAAAAAAGGAAAGAAATCATTTTATTGTGATGAGGGCCAGAGATGTAGGTGTGGGTGAGAGATGGGGGTTGCAGAGGGTCTCTTTGTGGGGCAAGTGCAGATCTTGTGGGTGTGGCGCAGCCGTGGGTGGCATGGGAGGAGGAACAGAGGCCCGCGAGAGGCGAGGATGAGTCCATTGAGAGTTAGCTCAGGCGGGAGCCACCAAGCCTGGGACTATGAGAAGAGAATGCCCCAAAGGGGGTGGGGGCCTGTGTTGGCCGCATTGTCCCCCTTCTCGGAGCTCTGGTAGTATTCTGGTAGTATTCCTTTCACTGCCCATGGGGCGTCCTAGGCTCGTTAGCTCACGGCCACATCCCACAGTCTCCTTCAGTCCCCAGCCTTCTCCAGGTCTGGGTCTTCTTTTCAGGTGCCTGTCTTTGGATGAGGGGCCACTTCTCAGCCAGGGTGATGTCCTCTAGATGTCTCTCGCTTCATTACATCAGCAGAGACCGACCTTCTGAGTGAGGTTCCGGTTGCCTGTCTGGGGCCACCGATGAAGCACCTGAAGAGGCCTATCCTCCAGGGCAGGATTGCCCAAGCAAGGCCAATCTTTTGTCTGCACCCCAGGCCCTGAGCCTATGGCAGTCCTGATGCCCTTTGGTGGCCCCAAGCTTGTCCCAGGAAAGCTGCTGTAACTCCCATGACCCTCGCTTTTCCCTGGTTGCCATGGTCCAGCAGGGTCAAACAGGGCAGCTGCCTCACTCACTGGAAAGTCTGTGTAGCTCCCATCAGGCATTCCCTGGAGTCTGTGCGTGCTCCTCTGGCCTTGGGCAGGCTGGGCGGGAAACAAAACACTGAAAAGTGAAAGTGCTTAGAGGCCGAGGGGCGGGGTGCGGCTCAGGCCAGCCCATCTTTGTGGCCTCGCTCAGAGGCAGCAGTTGGAGTGGCCGCCCAGAAACTCAGCTCTGTTGTCTGTGCAGTGTAACCCTCACTCTGACCCAGACAAGTGGAACTGCCTGCGTCTCCAGCTCAGCACCTCTCACACCCAGCTCTGGGTTCCCCTGCCTTCACTTGTCCTCAGGTGGCAGAGTCCGAACGCCTGTGGGATTGGGTCTTCTGCCTATCTAGGTGACCCCACGAGTGCTGCCTGGCTGGTGTGCTGCAGCTGACGCCCCCACCCCACCCCAACCTCTCTAGAGGCCTCCCCAACTCCCACCCCACCCTCCATCTCCCTGCTTCCTCCCCTGACCGGGCTCCCACCCCTCCATCTCCTCCCTGGCCAGCCAGCATCCCATGACCTGGATGTGCTGTGCGAAGGCTACTTTCTCTTCCTTGCGGCTCTGTACTGTCCTGCGCCTTCTCTGGAGCGTGCGTGACTGTAGAGACCCTGCGGGGCATCTCTTGGCTTGTGCTTCACGACATAGCCCAAGCGCCTAGGATGGGGCCTAGTACCATGGGTCCTGGGGGTCCCTGGGTGGATGTGGGAATGTGTGCCCCACACTCTCCAGGGGAGGGTGTCCGAATTTGTGGACCCCCCCACTGCCTCCAGGGCCTTGGCCCCTACCCTTCTTGTGGCCCAGGTGGTGTGCAGCTCCCTCTGAGGTCCCCTTTGCATCCCCGCTCTCCCCTACCTCTCCCAGTGCTTCCGTCCTGGGTGTTTGCATCTGTGCACTTCCTGCTTCACACACTAGCATCGAAGCCATCTAAGCCCTAGGAGGGCAAGGAGTTGGGGTTTTGGGTGCTGAGGACCAAACCTAGAGCTTCACACTTGCTAGGCAAGAACTGTACCACTGTGCTGAATCCTCAACCCCCAGAGATTTTTTTTTCTGCTCTCCTGATAAATCTCCAGTGTCTGGAGTCATGTGTTGCTGTTGAATGAATGGATTAAATTCTACAGTGGGCCTTTGCCTTAAGGTTTGGTCTTCAAGTGAGCAAGACAGAATCAAGCGCAGCCTCCTCTGCTGCTGGCTGGCCAGTTTGGACATGGTTAACAGGAACCATACAGTTTGGGGTTCATCAGACCTGTAACATGCTGTGGAAGGCATACAGAAGGGCAGATGCGTGGAGTTGGTTATAATTGGGGGGCTTCTAGTTCTCCAAAACACAGAGCAAATTAATGCAACTCTAGTACTCATGTGAGCCTCTTTTTAAGCATGCCTCCTTCAGCCAGGTGTGGTGGCACAGGATTGTAATCCCTGCACTCGGGAGGCCAAGGTAGGAAGATCACTGCAAGTTCAAGGCTAGCCTAGAATACACAGCAAGACACTGTCTCAAAAGAAAAGAAAAAAAAAAGATTAAATTAGTCTCCTTTATGAATGTATGATTTAACAGCATCATTTCCCAGTGCAACTTTGCAAAATAGGGGAAAGGCATTTTAAAGGCTGTCAGGTGCCTCTGGAATCTGCAGCTTCATATTTGCCTAACAACATTTGTGTTTTGCCAACAGATGCGCCGCTGAAAGCACCCATGAGAACAGCCTCTGTAGTTCTCCATTGCACTGGGCAGATGTCAAGCAAGGGTTGCTGCACAGACAGCATTCATCTCCAACTCCCTGGACCCCAAGATCGGCTGTTCCCGCTCTGGGCTTCAGCCACTGCTTCCCTTGTATGCTATTCCCTAGTGGAAGTGGGTTCAGGAGCTCGGGGACTGCAGGCCCTCTCTGTGGGGGTGCTGCCCGGCGTGTAGAAGAAGCGTCTGGGAACTGCATCTCTCCAGGAGCTGGGGAGGGCAGGCTTTCTGCTTCCTCCTGTGGGCCCCTGGCCACCGCGTCTCCAGCATGCTCGTCCCTTCCCCTGTGCAGCATCAGGACTGCTCGGTGTCCTGCCGAAGGGCCGTGATTGGGGAGCACGTTTTCCGTTCCCTGGCTGATGGAATGCCCTGTGCCTCTGCTGTCCAAATGCACAGTGTTCTGTGTTTGTTCTGGTCAGGTTGGAAAGGAAAGGAATCTGGTGTTGAAGGAGTATTGTGTAATTACTTATTTTATTTGTTACTTTTTGTCTATTTTTGCAAGAGGCAAGTTGTCTTTGAATAAATAGTGCTGGGAGCTTATCACAAAGGAGGCATATGTGTTGTACTCAGTACATTCTGAATTATCTGGGTTTATTTTTGTCTCTTAGATTTGCCTATGAACAGTTCTAAGGCGGCTTTTGAAGCTAATACGTAGGAGGCAAGAACCTCAAGTTATTTTGTCTTTCCCCCAGTGGCTTGTGTCACGTCAACTGTGATGATGGAACAGCAGTGTAATGAGTACTGCTCGCATATCCCGAGTGTATCAGGCATGGATCGTTGGGTGTTTGTTGTTGTTTTGGCTTCTGACCATCTTGACACTGTTTTTGTGTTAAGATAGTTGCCCAGTGTGTGCATCTTTAGCCTGAAGCTGAAGCCAAGGGCTTGAGTTGACCCTTTCTTTGTGTACCGTGAGGCAGGCTGTCCACGCCGCTTTGGCGACCTGTCAGTAGGTTGGTTACAAGGTGGTGGTTGCAGCTCTAGCCATTGCAGCCACCTCTCTAGGTAGGAAGAAGTAGGGCCCAGGGGAAGAGTGAAAACACACACGAAATGGCATAACCTCCAGGCCACTTGGTAATTCCCATCTTCACATCCATCTCTTTTATTGGGGAGCACATAGCCCCAAAAGTGCAGTGGCCACAGCAGCAGTAATCTATGGCTCACCATGGGCCTGGGTCACCTGTTGTTCCAGGACCCAGAGGAGAGGGACAGCTGGCGGCAGGGCTCATTGGCCAGGCTGCTCTCAAGGGGTGGGGAAGGCGTGGTTGTGTCAGGAAACCAGCAGCAGTGCTGGCGTGGCAGTATGTAGGGCTGGAGGTCTCTTCGCTACAGTTGCCCAAGCTCTGCTTCTGTTGCTTGCGACCCAGGCTTCTGGTGCAATGTGCAGCATCTGGGCAGGGCACAGATGTACTGTCCTCAGTTTGCCTCAAGTGGAGTCAGAGAGCTGAGGCTGTTTGAACCAAGTAGCTTCCATCATGTATCTGAGGAGTTCAGCCATCCCCAGCCTCAGTGTGGCCTCAGGTCAGCCCTGCTTTAGGTTAGATTGGACGGGGGCGATAGTGGTGGTAGTTTGGGGAGTAGCTTGGCTCTGTGTCACTTGGGTGGTGGGAGATTAATTTTGGGGCCCTTTGGGAAGGGACCAAAGAAGGGCAGGGCAGGGCTGAGGTGTGTGATTAGGGGAACATTGGGTGCAGTTGACCATCCAGCAAGTCCTTGTGGACTTACTGGCTGGTGGGCAGTGGGCACAGTTAGACCTGCTTGTCAGCTGGTAGTCACTGGTTGTGGGTAGAGTTTGAAGCATCCTCCTCTTTCTGGACTTGAACACAACCACTGTTACTAACTTGCAAAGACGTGAATAGGAGATTCGTATAAGATGCAGATCGCCTGTGAAGGTAGGAGACATTCTGCCTCTGCGGCAATTTGAAAACAACCAAAATGACGAAAAAGGATAAGGGCCCATTTTAGGGGCTTCTGGCCATGCTGCGCCGGACCCACCTGCAGGGTGCAGCCAGGGAGGCCTTTCCTCGTTGGACCAGTGATACTTTTGCATGGTGCACAACTCACAAAGTGTGAACACAAGAGCTAAGCTCATCTGTGTGGGATGGCGCATGCCTGTCATCCCAGCACTCAGAAGGCTAAGGCAGGAAGATTGCCGTGAGTTCAAGGCCAGCCTGAGCTACACAGTGAGATCCTGTCGCAATAAACCTCCCAAAAAAGAGAGTAGGGCTTGATTTGAGTGTCCCTGTTGCCCTAGACTTGCACCACCCATGCCCCTGTAGGGGGAGCAGCCACCCCAGGGGCTGGCTTGTGTTCTTTGAGGCGCTCATGCGCAGACTGACACATCTGAACTGACATGTTTCCCAGAACCTGCTTGTGACAGTGTGGGGCAAGTTAGGGTTTTTTCTAGGAATGTGTCCCTCTTGTGTGAGTCACTCAGTTGACTAACAAAAAGTTGGCTGTGTCATCATTCTTTAAGCCTTTGCAACATCTGCAGTTGTCTCCTCTTTGATTCTGTTGTTGACGTGTACCTTTTCTCTCTCCTCCTTGTCTCAGTAGACATCTGTTCATTGTGTTAGGTATCACTGTCCTGTGTCACTGTTTTCAGTGAGTATTATATATTCTCTTTTTTGCGTCTTCTGACTTAAGTCACTGATGTTCAACATTCTTCTAAGTATTTATGGCTAACCCTCTGGACATACTTCAGCTGCACCCAGCAAGTTCTGAGGTATAGTACTGTCACTTTGTCTGGGTTGTTTTCTTTTTTTGAGTGTGGGGGATGGTTTGTGAGACAGGGTCTCACTATATAGTCCAGGCTGGCCTTGAACTCACTGTGTAGCCCAAGATGGCCTCAAAGTCATGGTGATTCTCCTGCCTCATCCTCTTTGAGTACTGGGATTACGGTGTCCACCACCACACCGCCTGGCTGGTGTTCGTTTGTTTTTGTTTTGAGTTTTGATTTTGTTTTTATTTTTATTTTTGTTTTTAGACAGAGTCTCCATATCTTGCCTGGGGTAGCCCCAAAACCCTGGTCTCAAGTGATTTTTTGCCTCAGCCTCCTGAGTAGCTGGTGTTACAGGCATGTGCCGCCATGCTGACTTGTAATATTCTCACTTTAACTCAGCTCAAGGGTTTTTAAATCTCTTTTACAAAGCTGGGGGTGTAGCTCAGTGGTATTAGTGCTCACCTAAGCCTGCGTAATGTCAGATGCTGGGTTCAGTCCCCACTACAGCACAAAACTTTTTTTTTTTTAATGATTCTTTCTTTGTCCCACAAACTATTTAGAAATGTGTTTTTTAAGCTTCTGGCTTGGAGGTTTTTCCCTAGTTAGCTGTTTTTAAGCTGAGTTTTAGCCTGACAGCACTGTGGTTAGAACCTGGTACGTGTAACCCCAGCCCTTGCTATTGGCTGCAGCACTTCCTGAGCTTGTGCACTGCCAGTGGACAGAGACACTGCCACCAGGCATGGTGCTACACTGTGTTCAGCCCCTTGGAATTTGTGAGACATCTCTTACCATGGCAGTGACATATCCACTTCTCCAAGGAACTTTCATTTTTGTTTTGTTTATTCTGAGGCCACATTTTCAGTATTAGAAAAGTTTTCTCTTCCTGGTCAATTGAACCCCTCAGCATTATGAAATGACACTCTTTGTAATCCCTAATCCCGACTTTTGCATTGCCTCTTCCTTTTTCTGACAGCAAGGGTGCCACATCGCCTGTGTACACGGTTTCCCTGGCTGCTCGTATTACTTACTGGTGAATTTAGATCTGTTCATACCATTTAATTTTGTGCATTCTATTTTTGGACATTTTCTGTGTTTTAAAATTTGGGGCCCTTCCCTACCTTGACTGTTTTGTTTGGTATTGTTGTTTGAGGTAGTGGGGATTGAGCAGCATCCCCAGCCCTATTTTAAATTACTTTATTTTGAGACAGGATCTCGCTAAGTTCCTCAGGCTGGTCTTCAACTTACAGTCCTCCAGTTTCAGGCTCCTGAGTAACTGGGATCACAGGTGTTTCCCACCTTGCATGGCTTTGAAGTTTTAAAAATCATGATAAAAAGCCAGTTATGGTGGCATACACCTATAATCCCAGCACTCGGGCGGCTGAGGCAGGAGGATCATCATGAGTTTGAGGCCAGCCTATGTGAGTTCAAGGCCAGCTTAAATGACATAAGGAGACCTTGTCTCAAAAAAAAAAATTAAGAAGATAAAATTGTGATAAAATATATATCACTTCAAAAAATAAGCCAGACGTGGTGGTGCACACCTGTAATCCCAGCACTTGGGAGGCTGAGGTAGGAGGATCACTTGAAGTTCGAGGCCAGTCTGGGCTACTTAGTGAGTTCAAAGTCAGTCTGCACTACAAAGTGAGACCCTCACTCAAAAGAAAAAAAAAGACTGTAAGAACAAATAATTAAGATGTGTCAACTCTCCATGATGAATGTACTCATTACATACTGCAAACATGTACTCATAAAAATAAAAATTTTTAAAAATCACCTAAAAGTTAATCATTTCAGCCATGTTTTTAAGTGTGCAGTTTAGTAGCATTGAAAATACTCAAATTATGCTGCTGTTTCTTGGATTGAATTTTTAATGTGTATACACATTTATGTGCTCTCATCCTCTGCTTTTCATTTTCATTCAGTATTGAGACTTGCCTGGCATGTGCAGGGCCCTAGGTTTCTTCCCTGGCACCACACACATACTTCTGAACACTTTGCCAGGCATGGTGGTACACCCCCATAATTCCAGCACTTGGGGATGCTGAGGCATGAGGATCGCAAACTCGAGGCCAGCCTGGACTACAATGGTGAATTCAAGGCCAGTCTAATCTATGTAGCAAGACCCTGTCTCACTACAAAACAGAACAAAACAGAAGCAACAACAACCACCATTGAGACCTAAGCATCGGTGTTGTTAGAGAGTGAAACAGTTCCCTGTGGTAGCCCCAGCCCCCAGTGTGACATATTTGGAGGTGGGCTGTTCGGGAGCTCCTTAGTGCCGGACAAGGTCCCGAGGAAGTGGCTCTTTGTAAGAGACACATGTAAGAGGGGACCGTACCGTCGGCACCTTGATCTTGGACCTGCACCTCCCAGCTATGAGAAAGGGATTCCCGCTGGTGAAGCCCCCTGCCAGCGGGCCAAGAGCTCACAAGGGAAGAACTGGGCTCCCTGCATTCTGTTGTGCTTGCCAGTGGCTGCCCACCCCAAGTCTCAGTAGACCACACCTGCTGTGTGCTGAGTGCTCTGGATCTGTGATCCCAGCCCTGCTCGTGAGCCCAAGGGCTCCCTTGAGGCCCGGATCCACCCTGCAAGGCGGGCTCTCACCCACACACATCAGCTGCGAGCAAATAGAAAATACCCACTCCTGCCCATAGCGTTCCTCCAGGAGCTACACCGGCTCATGCTCTTTGGCCCTTGTCCGTTTTGTCCTCTCCTGGCTCTGTGCTCTGGGCTCTGTGTCCTTCTCTCTGTGTCCCGGGTGATAGTGACATTCCCCTCCTGCGATCCCCTCTGCTCCATTTTTGCTTAGGTGAGATTCAAGGCCTATCTAAGCTGCCCCTGGGGAGACACAGTTAGCAGCAAGGGTTGCGGCTTCTTGGCCTTGCCCTGGAGCCAAAGCTTTCACCAGGACATTTGTGGCTCCCACACACAGAAGAGTGTGCCTAAGCATAGAGGCAATGCACTAAACATGGAGCCCATAGCCGAGTCCAGCTGGGCTCGGGTGCCTGGGATTTGTGTCATCGCAGCGATTCCCTGTGGACTCCGCGAGAGTGAAGTCAGGGCTAAGGGAGGTGTTGTTAAGGAGCGAGTGCCTCCTTAGCTCCAGGAACCATCGGCTTCTGGAATATGGTCTTGTGGGCTCAGTCACCTTGCCTGTTTGCCCAGGAGTCCTGGCCAGGGAGTGGGTCGGGCTGGCTGTCCTCTTGGGGCTTTAGGTTTTGGCTGACATCCCATTAGGTGGCAACTGAGAGCACTACAGGAAGTGACAAGAACTGAAACTTGCAGGGAGCTGGCAAGCTGCACCTGCCAGTCCTTTGTGTCTTGGCTCCCAGCTTCAGCCTTCCACCACTGTCCTTCCTGCTCAAGAGCGCACCTTGCTGTCAGACCCCTGCAGTGCCATGAGCTTTCCTGCCCATTTCTGTCTCACTCACTGCCTTGCTTTAAACCCAAGCGGGAGCCCTCCTTCCTCATGACGTGAGGCCCCTGGTGTGACCCCTACCCTTTGTAGCCCCTTCCCTGCTCCTCACACAGGTTGGTTCCCGCGTTCCTGCACCCACTCCTCAGCGCTATCCCCACAGCCCTTCGGAGAGCAACTCTGTTCAGCAGCGCTCAGGACAGAGGTGGTGCTGCGACCCTCAGCCACCCGAGCCCACGCGGCCACGTCCAAGGCTTGCTCACCATCCCACACTTCTCCCCTGCTGAGCATTCTCCGTCTCGGCCCTTCTGTCCCACAGGTGACTTCTGCAGGCACAAATAAAGATGCACGCTGGGGAAATGGTTTCCCGTCTCCTTGACCACCTTCACTCCAGTGACCTCAGCCATCTACTGTTCTAGTCACAGCCCAGACTTTGTCATCACTGGAAACTGTTCCACCCACGAACCCAGCACAGACAGCTCTGCCTCTGATGAGGACTTCCTGTCCCCCCAGCTTTTTTTTTTGGTACCGGGGATCGAACTCACAACCTTGTACCTACCAGGCAGGCACTTAGGCCACTGAGCTAAATCCCCGACCCAGTCCCCCAGCTCTTGATGTCAGCCACTTTCGCATGCTCCCTGGGGCTTTATCTCCTCTCATAAATTGCACTAATCACCTTGCAAACGTGTTTAAGAACTGCTCACGTAAAACAAGGCCTTCTGATTCTGCTCATGCCCTCCTTGACCTGTCCGGTCGTCAGTTCCCTCTTTAGCCAGCGTCTCCTGGAAGCCTCTCTGCTCCCTGAGCCTTCCTCACCTCCCACAGTCCACGCCACCAGAGCTTTCTCCCCTTTGGTGCAGAAAATGGTCTTCCCCAGCCTCTGGCAGAGGGCCTCCACGTTGCCACACTGCTAGCAAGAGGGTTTTTGTTTGTTGCAATACTAGGGATGGGACCCCAGGGGCCTCTAGCCTGCTGGCCAAGTACTCTACCATACAGCAACATTCCTCAACCCTTTTTGATTGACTATTCATTAAGGGTTTTCTTTCTTTAAATTTTATTTTGAGACAGGGTCTTGCTAAGTTGCCCAAGTTGACCTTGAACATGCAGTCCTCCTGCCTCAGCCTCCCAAGTACCTGGGATTATAGGCTTATTCCCTGGAGCCCAGAAGTATATGTGCTACTGAAGCAAACTTGAGTCCTTTTTTTTTTTTTTTTTTTTTTTTTTTTTTTTTTTTTTTTTTTTTTTTTTTTTTTTTTTTTTTTTGCGGCACCGGGGATTGAACTCACAGCCTCATGCCTGCCAGACAGGCGCTTAAGCCGCTGAGCCAAACTCCCGGCCCTAGTTTTTGAGGCAGGGTCGCACTATGTAGCTCAGGCTGGCCTTGCGCTCACGTTGTAGCCCAAGCGGGCCTCGAACTCACAATGCTCCACCTACCTCAGCCTCCCGAGTGCTGGGATTAAAGGGGTGCGCCACCACGCCCGGCTCGAGTCCTCTTTTTTAGCATGGTTTTCACTCCTCAAAACGCTTGTCTCAGGTCTCTGGGCCACCGCAGTCCCACATATAATATACCTTGCCCACTTCACCTACCTCGAGTCTCCTCTGTGCCTTTGGCTGCAACTGCTGAGCATACACTTTCAGGTAGGGCAGCCCTGGAGCTAGCGCCGTCCCCAGGGCCAGCTCTGCCCACCCCGCCCCACCCAGTCCTTCCTTCACTGTCTGGCTGAGTGGTCGTCATGGAGACTCTGGTCACCAAGTGTTTCCTACCTGGGCCTTTCCAGAAAACATCATCCGAGCCACAGGGCAGAGGGACTCCTGGCTGCAGAGGCTGTCATGCCAGAGGCCAGCACTATGCACATGCAGGACGGCACAGGCAATGCTGGCTGCCCCTGGGGGCCGGCCTGGCAGCAAGATTTGGAGTGTTGTTTCTGTTCCTCTAACCCTTTGGGGATTTGCCAGCCACCCAGTAGCCTTCTTCAACCCCAGCTTTTATTGTGATAAAATACATATAAAAGCTGGGCAGGGTGGTGCACGTATGGAATCCCAGCACTCTAAGAGGCTAAGGCAGGAAGATCATAATTTCCAGCCCAGCCTAGGCAACCTAGCTGACCACAAGGGGATGGGGGAGTTGCTGAGGATGTAGCTCAGTGCAGAGACCCTGGATGCAGGCCCCAGTCCCACCAAAGAAGAAACACCCCCCCAACAGGCATGAAGTTTACTGCAGGTAAGCAGGGCTGCCTATTTCCTCGGGGCCAACCTCAGCTGCAGGCCATGCTGTGTCTGGCACCACGCCCTGGAGACCTTCGGAGATTCCATGGAACTACCTCCCGCTCTAACTTCTTCCTGTGCCTGCCTTTATGAGTGCCAGCCCCGGTGGCCTGGTGCCCTTCCATGTCCCCTATTCGACCTCACAGCTTGAGGGGCCCTCTGATCAGAGTCCAAAGTGGGCTCACTTCATGGGTGTGCAGTGTGTGTGGCCATCCAGGACCTGCATGCTTCATGTTGGAGCGAGAGGCCCTGGCTTTTCACTCCACACACCCTGCCTGGGCTGCCCAGACCTGGCCTCGCTCACTGTCTTGCTTCTCCCTCCGTCCTCCCTCCCCTTGAGTCGGGGTCTAGCTTGCTCTGCCAGGCGTGATGCTGTGATGCACCATAGGCCTCAGCCTGACCTGATGTTTCCTCCTTGAGTCACTTGCCGCTTCCTGCCGGGGTGCCTGGAGAGGCGTTTCTGTCACCGAGGCTGCAACGCGTAGTGACCCGAGTCCATCTTGCTGAGCAGTGTTCTATCTCCGAGCTCTGTGGACATGCAGCGGTGTCCTTTCCACTGCAGATGCCACGTCTGTGTGTCAGGTCAGTTGTCATGTTCTGCATCCTTGACGGCATCCACGTCCCGTGGTCCACTCCTCTACCTGCGGGCCCCACAGTCTCCTTCCATGGGTTATCTTTGCTGCTTCCAGTGCCGATAGCCCTGCCGTGATTGCCTTAGCTTTTGTCTTTTCACTTGCGCTGGCCGTGCCTGTCTGATTGGATTCCAAGCTGTGCGAAGTTCACCTCCGGCCATCGTCCGTGCGTTTCTCAGTCCCGTGCAGGCATGTTGGGGCGGGGCTTGATCTTTCCGTCTTGCTCTCTGTCATTGCCTCACCTGTGGACCCTCTTACTAGGCGTGTGTTCCTATAAAGTGGAGAGGAATTTCCTTCTCTCCCTTGCAGGTTATTCTTCCCATGGTGGGAAACTCAGCTTTCCCAGGTCACCTCCTTCCCTGTGTCGTCTTTGCTTTGGGCCCAGTGTTTGCAGAGTCACCATATCACTGCTTTTCCTGCTGCCCAGCTCCGACACACCTCTGCGCAGCTGCTGCTGGCTTCAGGGCTCTCTCTTCCCATGTCCCAGCACCCCTGCTTTCTTGCTCCCAGTCCCCAGGTTGTGTTCAGGAGAATCTGCATGCTGGGGCCGCTGTGGCAGGGCTGTGTGCACCTCAGAGCAGTTGTCCCACTGTGGCCCGGCTCACAGGCCGCGTCCCGGCAGGGCTCTGTGGAGTTCCTGACCTGAAAGGACACTGTGCGGGGCCCACCCACTCGGTTGCTTCTCTTCATCTTCCTGGCAAGAATTCTTGGGGTATTCCCAGCTCTCTACCGTGTTTTGGGGGGACAGACACAACAGCAGCAAGAGCTCAGTCTTTCCCCACACTGCTTGCAGTGATACCCCTTGCCTTTGTTCCATGAGTTCTTCCCAGCCTTTGTTTCTCATGTACTAAAATTCAGAGACTGCCATTGTGTGGGCGAGTTTGGGTCACTTCTGTTGTGTGTGTGTGGTGTGACACAGTGGCAGGAAGGACTCTGCGGAGCTGCGGTCACCTGCTGTGAGTTGGTCCCAGCCTGTCACTTAGGGCCCTGCGCAGGGCCCCGCCCAGGACCCTGATGGATCCTGCTTCGGGCAGCAGGCTTTGGGTGCAGTGCTGGACCAGGAAGCTAGCTCTTCTCAGCCTCTGGGGCATCCCTGCCGTGCATGCGCGAGCTTTGGAAGGAGGAATGTGTGAGCAGCGGACGAGTGTATCTCTCTCAGCCCAGCAGCGCCTGTCTTTCTGTCAGCATCCTCAGATAGATATCCCTCCTTGGCCCCAGCTCTTGGGCTGGTGCAGAAGGACCCAGCTGCAGTGAACAGGCACGCTCGGGTGTCGCCTTAGGGTGATGAGGTGTGACCTATGCCGTGAGAGATAGGGCCTTCGTGCCACTGTACCAAGGGAGCGCTCTTCCTTTAGTTGAGTTCTTTTTTAAGCTTGCTTTCAGTTGACACATATAATTATACATATTTATTGGGCTCAATGTGGTGTTTCCATACATGTACACTCCTTTCTGGCTTTTTTGTTCTCCAAATACGTTGCCTCTGTGACGAAAATTTATTTTGGCAGATAGTCTCTTCTTCAATAAAAGCAGCCAACACTCTGATCAAAATCTGTAGAATTTATTTACATAAAGCATGCAAAGGTAACGAAAAAACATGAACCGGAACCTGGGGGAAGCAGGAGCTAGAGGACTGATCACGGGGGCCGGAAGTCAGGCATGATGCACGCCTGGGGAAGTGGCTGCCTGAGGTGGCCACATCCGGGAGTCTCCCAGCGCTGTGTGCACGAGAGGAGGGGCCCAGGGGAAGTGAGGGAGGACAGAGCGCTGGAGAGTGGAGCACTTATCTTAAGACAGGCTTTCCCAAGGAAGAAAGGGACAGCAGAAGCATCCAGATTAAGTGCTGGGTCTCCTTACTTGGTCACCTTCCTCTGTATTTGCCTCTGTGGGGACAGTTGGTGATGAAGCCACCCTGCCTGGGTTCCAGTTGTGGCTCCATGCTTCGTCAGCTTCACCAGCTCGCCTGTCACCCCAGCACATCACAGAATAGCCTGGCATCCCTGAGCAGTCTTCCCTCGTGCTGACACTTGTCAAAGTTGCTGCCTTCGAACACATCCCCACCAGGAGAAAGAGCAGGAGCAGATAGCTGCTTCAAGCAGACCAAGGCCCGCTGGCATCAGCTTGGCACAAGCATAGCATGGGGTGCAGTGGGGATGGCACTTGCAGCATACTGGCCAGTGTAAGGGCAAGGGCAGCAGGATGGCTTGCCAGGGTGGCTTCTGCTACCACTTTCCTCCCAGCTAGTTCCAGGACAGTTTCATCACCCCCGAAGGAAATCTACAGGTGAGTCTGGGCATTTCTCAAAGGTTAACTGTGGAGTTGCTGTATGATCTGGTAGTTTCACACGTAGGCTTGTAGGCCTTTTTCTTTTCTTTTCTTTTTGTTGTTGTTGAAACAGGGTCTCGCTATGTAGTTCAGGCTGGCCTCGAACTCACAGTGATCTACCTGCCTCAGCCCCCCAAGTGGAGAGATTACAGGTATGGGCCACTACCCTTGGCTGGCTTGTAGGCTAAGAGAATTGAAACCGTATGTTCAGGGCTGGCTTCGGCAGCACATATACTAAAAACCGTACATTCACACAGAAGTGTGTGTTCACAGTAGCACTGCCACAGGCGGGTGAATGCATTGTTAAAGTGTGCACTGTCTGTAACACAGAGCAGTACCGAGTCAGCAGAAGGGGTGATGTTCCGATCCATGCGACAGCAGAGATGAACCTCGAAGGCTTCTTCGCGGGAGACGAGCAGGTCATCATACACTGCAGAGGCCAGGAAGGCGAGTCTTTCAGACAGCCCGCTGCAGCACTCATGCCACAAGTTCACCACTGCGGATTTATACCTGCGAGTCCGCTGGTAGACATGTCCGCAGTAGGCAGGTCCACAAACAAAGCAGTGCTTGCCGGGGCTGCCGCTTCTCAGGTTCGGGGCCTCCTTTGGGACTTGCTACTCCAGAACTATATAGTGCTGATGGTTGCTAGGCGCCCCTGTTGCTGAGTTTTACGTTGTGTGTGTTCTCCACAGCTAAAAACGTGAATGCCCTCAGCATGTTAACCTTCAGCATTCAGCCTGATTAGATGTCTAGCCACTAGACTTCGTAAACTGAGTCCCCTTTGGACTGTCACAATTACCCTGTCCTGGGCTTCAGAGTGTAACCCTTGGTGCGGTCCAGCCCAGCTTGCATCCTGTAGGTCCTCTCGGCCCCTCTTGGGACGGCACGGCTGTCTGCTGGTGCTCTGTCCCAGGCACGCAGCTGCACAGCACAGAACCTGCCTTGACAGTTGCGGGTAATAGGTGCAGTCAGCTGCTGGTTCTGTGTAGTTCTTAAAAATCAAGGTAGCCAGGCACGGTTATCCGTCATCCTGGCATGCTGACAGGCTGATGCAGGAGGATCGCAAGTTCCAGGCCAGCCTGGGCTACAGAGTGAGACCCTGTCTCAGGAAACAAAACAAGTAGGAGATAAAGTTCCCAGACCGCATTTAGAGCGTGCAGCTCGGCAGCATGGAACACACCAGTGTAGTGCAGTCCATCACCCAGAAAAGCCCAGGCCCAGCGGCACTTGCCGCTGCTCCACGCTCAGCTGCTGTCTGTCTCTGCAGAGCTGCCACACTGGTTTCCAAGGTTCATCCTGGTCACGTGTGTCAGGAGTCCCTTCCCCGCCGAGCTCGTGTGACCCCATGAACAGCGCGGCAGTGAGCACGGCCTCTGTTTGCGCTTGCCTGCGCGCGGGGAGTGGGTGTATCCTGTGAAGAAGGGCCGCGTGTAACATGTGGAGAAGCTGCCAGGCTGCTGCCCGTGGAAGGAAATGGTTTTTCATCCTGTTCCACTCACGTGCCATGGACTTACAGGATTTCACTTTACATATCTCTAAAGATGAGGTTTACTCTGCGGCACTGGTTGCCTTTATTTGGGGAGGGATCTGTTTGTGTTTGGCAAGAACTATGTCTTACTTAGCTTTTCAAAACAAGGTTCTTGCATCTTCTCTAAAGATGGAGGTGACAAATTCACTTTAAGTTCAGAGCAGGCAACTGAACCTTAGACTCTGCCTTCACAGCTTTCTGAGCTCACCCCATCCCCTCCTGCTCTCCTGAGATCCTTGTCCAGTGCTAGCGTTGATTTCGCAGATTTGTTTCGTTTTGTTTTTGTCTTTTTGAGACAGGGTCTCACTGTGCAGTTCAGGCTGGTCTTGAGCTCACTTTGTAACCCAGGCTGGTCTCTCACTTGTAACTATCCTCCTGCCTCAGCCGCCCAAGTGCTAGGATTACAGATGTGTGCCACAGGACAAGGCAGTTAAGGAGTGGGATTCTGATTGAGATGAAACACCTTTTCCTTGCCACTTCCGCTTGCCTTTCCAGCTTTTGTGTGCATGCCTTGGCTGGCACCAGACCTGGGTATGTGCTAGGCAGGCACCATACTGCTGAGCCAGTGTCCCAGCCCTTCCTTTTTTTTTTTGGGGGGGGGGTACCAGGGATTAAACTCACAATCTCGCGCCTGCCAGGCAGGTGCTTAGGCCACTGAGCTAAATCCCTGGCCCTATTTTTTGAAACAGGGTTTCACTATGCAGTTCAGGCTGGTCTTGAACTCACTTTGTAGCCCAGACTGGTCTCGAACTCACAACGCTCCTCCTGCCTCAGCCTCCCGAGTGCTGGGATTAAAGGCGTGTGCAACCACGCCTGGCTAGCCCTTCCATTTTTTAACCTGAAAACCTTAGGCTTAAGTGGTCCTTCCTCAGCTTCGATGGCCTGGCTGGCTGAAGCTGCCCTGGTTGCTTGCCTGGGGTCAGATGAGCCAAGGGACACCCCCTGGGACTGCCTGCGAGCCCTGTTGTAGCACAACTGCTGTGACTCATCTCCCACCCAGCCCCTCAGGATATGAGGGTTCAGCCTGGAAGGATTCCTGCCCTCCTTGATTTTCCTTTGCCACATTAAATGAAGGATTGGAGCTAATGTTTGCGTTCTAGCAACAGAAACACTGAATGATGTTTTATTATTACTCCAGAGTATTGCCACATGCTTTGTCAATATTTAAGATTTATGAAGGCCTTTCCATTCCAGTGTGATATGTACATTCTACAAATCACAGTAAAAATGTGAGCGCTTAGAGAAAACTAGGGTCGGGTGGCAGACCACACCACACCTGTGTGCTTTGGTGACAGGCACTCATGCTTATGGTTACAAGAATGGTGGGGACACTGCAGGCTGTTTTCCTTCGACCCTGAGATCACTGCTGTCCCTCGTTGTTTCCTCACGCTGCCCAGCTCCTTGCCGGCTTGGCTTCGGGACAGGCAGGTTACTCAGAGCCTAGGCAAGGCCTCCTTTTTTCCTAAACATGGGGAGATCTCTTGACATCTTCCCTCCCACTCACGGTTTCACCACAGAGTATAGCACTGTGAAAAGCCACTGCAAGAAGCCCTTTCCTCAAGTTTCCAGCTGTTTCTTTTCATGTCTTTGTGTAACAGGAAGGCAGTCCTTTTGTTCGGGAGCTTGCCCGAAGCAGGAGGATAAGGAGTTAAGTTCAAGGCCAGCCTGGGCTGCGTGGTGAGTTCAAGACTGGCTTAGACTGCGCAGTGAGACTCTGTCTCAGAAAGACAGAGTGACAGGGAGGGTGGGAGAGGAGCTTGCCTGTCGCTGCTTCAGAATTTTACTTTGGAGGCTAGGGATGTGGCTCAGTGGTAGAGCATTGATTTACCTAGCATGCTGATGGCCCTGGGTTCCATCCCCAGAACTGCAGAGAAAACCCAAAATGCTGTCAGCCAGCAGCTTCCAATTATATTGATGTTATTTCCCCGCTTCACGCATGTTACCGTATCGGCGCCACAGAGATCCCGATTCATTTGCTGCTGGAGCGTTATTCACAGGCGTAGTCATCGGGAACACTTCCACCCGGCTCTCCTGAGAACAGACAGTGCTGTCGCGTCACGACACACAGGGAGTGGAGTGAGGCACCCATGTCAAGTTTCCTTCACACTTCCCCGCGCCCTCGGCCACATCCAGTCCGGGACCTGTGAGGCTCCCAGCCCTCCAGGTTGTCTGCTCCATACTTCCGTGCCCATCGTGACTGCGCTTGGCTTGACAGCGTCTCTGTTGTGCTTTCCTCAACTTCAGCACTTGGGTCATTTCAGCAGGAGGATCATGGGCCTTGTCACCGGGGCCAACTTGTCCTCCTGGCATGGCCACCCTCCATAGTGCTGCCCTTGTGACACCAAGGCCCTCAGTGACCTCTTGTGCGTCTCCCGCCGTCCCAAGCCAGTGGTATCTAAGAGACTGCTGGTAGTTCCCAAACTCAGCATCTGTTTATTCACTTTCTGGAGCCTGCCTGCTTTCAGCCCTCAGCTAGGCCCGGCTTGCAAGAAGCTTTGGTCATAGGAATGTAGCCATCAGAAGGAGAAGGCATGAGCCAGACATGGTGTCACATGCCTGTCATCCCACAGCTCTGGAAGACTGAGGCAGGAGAATGGAAGGTTCAACCCAGCCTGAGCAGCTAGTTGACTCAGTGAGATCCTGTCTCAAGATCAAAATGCCACGTGCCCGGGGTTGTGGCTCAGGGCAGAGGTGCGCGCGGCACACCGTCCAGCGGGTATGTGTTTATGATGGACAGTCACCACGCACCTGGGGCTGCGCTGAGCAGGGGGGTGCGGAAAGGGAAGAGCCATCCTGATAAACCTACACGTGAAGTTAAGGAGAGCTCAGCCCGACCCTGCTGGTGATACCGGGGGCCGTTGCTGGTCACTTTTCCTTGAGGGGGGCAGTGCAGTGGCATGGGGACAGGCGTGCGTGCACTGACAGCAGAGCTGCCGCACTTGGCGGTGCCTGCAGACAAGCCCTTCTGTGCAGTCTACCTTCCTTTTCCCCCCACTGCATGGAACGTGCAAAAGGCAAACAGGTGGTCTTCTGAGGCTACGTCCAGCTCTGAACCCGTGAACATGGGAAGTAGATACTCAACTCTCTCTAATCCTGGCACTCAGGAGACTGGGACAGGAGGATCACTGCGAGTTTGAGGCCAGCCTTGGCTACGCAACTTAGACCCTATCCCAAAAAACAAAACAAACAAAATTTAATCACAGCCTAAGTGACTTAGTGAGACCCTATGTGAACATTTTTTTAAGAATAAAAAGAGTTGGGGTTGGGGTTCAGTGTGAAGGCCCTGTGTTCAATCCCTAGTATCACAAAAAGGAAATAACAAGACTCCGTGCATGCACATATGTGTGCGTGTACTCATATGCTCTGATTAGAGGAGGAAGGCCAAAAAGCAGCCTCAGATCCTGTGTGGAAGGCCAGCAGGGATCCGGACCAGGCAGGCTCGTCCCAAGGGGAGATTCATTTGGATCACCTGTTTGATAACAGCTCGGTGAACTTTTGTTGCAGTTGTTTGGTTTTGATCTTTTTGAGAAAGGGTCTCGCTATGCCATTCAGATTGGCTTTGGACTCACTCTGTAGCCCAGGCTGGCCTTACTCACGGTAATCCTCCTGCCTCAGCGTCCCAAGTGCTGGGGTGACAGGTGTGTGCCACCACGCCTGGCTAGTATTTGTTTTTAAATACAGAATTAGCAGCGATAAAAAACAGTGGCAAACACCTGTGTGCCTTTCATTGTGCAGAATTAAAAATCACCATATGGTTATTTTATTTGCTTGAAATAATTGCAGTTCAAAAGGATATTAGAAAGGATTATTACTGGGATATTACAGCTAATGGCCCTCTATTCTCTATCTTCAGTGCTAATAAAGGTGCGGTTAGTATACACGTAGGAATGGTTAAAACAGTCAGCCTAGAGCCAGGCATGGTGACACGTGTGTTTAATCTCAGCTCTCGGGAGACCGAGGCAAGAAGATTTTGAGTTTGAGGCCAGTCCAGACTTCATGGTGACATCCTGTCCCAAAAAACAGAGGCTCCCTTCACAGCAGTGGCACCTTCACCCTGAGCTTTCATGTGGTCTTTCACGCACCCCTCCTTCCCCATACCAGTGCCCAGGGGGCTGCCGGTGCCCTTGGAGGGTCCCTGGTGGCCTCCCTCTCTCCTCTGGTGCCATGAGGTGCTGGAAGGCAGTCTGGTACAAGCACATCCCCGGGTGTCTCACAGTACACCTCTCTTCCCAGGCGGGCTGCCCTTCATTGGACAGCTAGGCCCACTTCTTCCTGCCTGCGGTCAGTGTAATGGAGTAGGGTTTTGTGACTTTTTGTCATAGTTGTTTCTGGTCATATAAAAATGTATGCGATTCATGAGTCAGTTACCCTGATGGAGTTGGGCAAGGTCTCCTCCTACGGTCTAGCCCCAGGCCACCTGATGGTAACACTCATTTTGGGCCCCAGTCTGGTCCTGGGGTCTGCAGTCTTCAGCATGAATAGTAGCACATGGCACAGGCCATTTCCAGGGTGCTTCCTGGGGCGAGGATGTGAGCGGACTGTGGACAGAGTTTCTGCAGACGCCAACCTTCAGGCTAGCTGCCCTTTTCTGCGCCACCTGTGCCTGGCCCATGCACAGCGTGCCAGGTGCGTCTGTATGTTGGGGGCCCTGGGGACCCCAGCAGCCCTGATCTGGGCGGAGAAGGGGCTCGAGCACCAGCCAGGGTGGAGTGAGGTTCAGAGGCGCCGGCGCAGCACCACGGGGCTCTGCAACCCGGGGGACTCTCTGCAGCTCGCGTGGGGATCTTTAGCCATCACAGGCCCAACAGCGTGTAGGAAAGGCACTGCCGCTGCCCGTGGAGGTGCCCTCAGCCCTGGGGGGGTGGACACATTACTGCCCCCAGACCATGGTCCTCCCTGTGCCCTTCTCACCCTGAGACTGTGCCCTGTCGGGAGCAGCTTCCGGCAGAGGCCTGTGTGGCCTGGGATCGCTCTCTTCTCGGGCTGGAACTGTGGGCAGGAGCGGCTGGCACCGAATTGGCTGGCGGGGCTGTGATAGTAAGGTCACCTCCGGGATGCACTGCCTGTCGCTCAGGTGAGGAGACTGAGGCCACTCAGCTTGGACCGTGCTGGGAAAGCGACTGGGCTGGGATTTGAGCTGAGGGGCTCAGGCCGCTGTGCCCCACCCCCAGGCTGCAGTCCGACAGGCACATGCCCGTTGGGCGCCTGAGCTGTGCACTTGAGACAACCAGGCTGCCTCCCCCTCGCTGCCCGCGACTCGTGCGGGCCCTGAGAAGTCGCTGTCATGGGGAGCCAGCTGGGCCTTGCCTGTGGTCAGTGGGGTCCCAAGCCTGCCCGCCCTTGCTTGCTTTTCTGCAGCACTGTGTTCTCCGTGGTAGTTACACTTACATCTTTGTTTAACACTTCAGGGAAGAGAAGTCGGAAGACCAGGACCTCCAGAGCCTGAAGGACAAACCCCTGAAGTTTAAAAAGGTGAAGAAGGATAAGAAGGAAGACAAGGAGGCCAAGCATGAGCCCCTGCAGCCATCGGCACACCACTCTGCGGAGCCCGCAGAGGCAGGCAAGGCGGAGACTTCGGAGGGCTCGGGCTCCGCCCCCGCCGTGCCGGAAGCGTCCGCCTCCCCAAAGCAGCGGCGCTCCATCATTCGGGACCGGGGGCCCATGTATGACGACCCCACCCTGCCTGAAGGCTGGACACGGAAGCTTAAGCAGAGGAAGTCTGGCCGCTCGGCTGGGAAGTACGATGTCTACTTGATCAAGTGAGTGAATTAGTGTTGGCCCTGCCAGCCAGGGTGTGGGCAGGGGGAGGGGACACTAAACCCATGTCCCTTGGAATTGACCAGAAACATACATATCTATTTCGGTGGGGCAGGGTGGAGCACAGCACTGGACCAGGGGTGCGCGCAGAGACTGTGCAGAGGCCCTGCCTGCCTGCCAGGAGGTGCTTATCCAGAGCTGGGAGAGCAGGGGACCTACTCTGGTTACTTTCTTGAGAACCAGCCCTGGGGAAGGGCCTCGAGGAGGAGAGCCAGACAGGCCCCATGTCCAGCCTTGCTGACTATCCTCCTTGCATGTGCCCAGCTCTAGACTGGCAGTTTCCCAGAGCCTCATTTCATGCCACATCTCTGAAGGGGAGCCCACTCCCAGCGAGGCCCAGGGCTGGACCTGAGTTCAGACACAGTGTTCAGAGGGGGGGACACAGGGAGCCCCACCCCGCCTGAGGGCTGTAGATAGGCCCCGGGGGGGCCCAAGCGACCTGCAGCAGGCCTGTCCTGTGGACCTTCAGAGCCTAGCCAGGCAATGGAGGGTCCAGGTGCCCCCGTGCCCTGGCGACCCGATTCCAGCTCATGTGGCAAAGTGGCGTGTCTGAATAGGCTGTGCTCCCCACAGGTCTCGCACCCTTGGCTTCTCTTGGGGGCGACTCTTGTTCAGAGAGCTCGTCATCCCCATCTACTCCACCCTGTCTCTGACCTTGCCAGGAACACGCCTGACTGTTCTTTGTGTCTCTGTTTGTCCCCGCAGTCCCCAGGGAAAAGCCTTCCGCTCTAAAGTGGAGTTGATTGCATACTTCGAAAAGGTAGGCGATACCTCCCTGGACCCTAACGATTTTGACTTCACGGTAACTGGGAGAGGGAGCCCCTCCCGGCGAGAGCAGAGACCACCTAAGAAGCCCAAATCTCCCAAAGCTCCAGGAACTGGCAGAGGTCGGGGACGCCCCAAAGGGAGTGGCTCTGCGAGACCCAAAGCGGCGGCGTCTGAAGGTGTTCAGGTGAAAAGGGTCTTGGAGAAGAGCCCAGGGAAGCTGCTGGTCAAGATGCCCTTCCAGGCGGCACCCGGGGGCAAGGCCGAGGCAGGTGGAGCCACCACTTC
>RJWM01020314.1:0-37439 GCA_004363535.1 Dasyprocta punctata
TATTTGGTTTCTTGATGATGGCCATTCTTTCTGGAGGAAGGCAGAATCTCAGTGTTGTTTTAATTTCACTTCTCAAATGGCCAGTTGAAATTTTTTTCATGTATTTATTGACCATTTATATTTCTTTATCTAGCCAACCCCCATTCTTGAGAAAGTCCTGTGCCACAGACAGACAGACAACAGCACCCCTTCCTTTTCTTGCTGTCTGCATTTGTAGAGCATGGTCACCAAAGATGGATCTCCTCAGCACTCTTTTTCATCCTTCCTTTTTCTTGTGCCTTTGGGAAATCCTCCCTCCTCCACTTCCTGCATGCAGAGGGACTATAATCATGATGCCCCAGCCTAGCCATAGTGATTGGTCCAAGGATAGACATGTAACTACAGCAAAGCCAATCTAGTTTGTCCTGGAGTTGCTATAGAGACCCTGGAGTGAGTATTTCTTAGCTAGGGCTGCTGAATGGGGGTTGAGTCCAAAGGAAGCCAAGACTGGGAAAGGTGGACAGAGAAAGACATCGTTTAAGAGCCTGCTTGTTTTTGTCACTTGAGCCAAAACACTGAGTCTTGCTCAAGCCAATTGAAGTTGGGTTTCTGTCTATTTCAACCAAGAATCTTCTTTTCAAAAATTTCCACATGAGGTACATCTTATTACTATAATGAAAATATAGAGATGCTCTCAGAAGTACTTAGGTACAAAGGTGATATCCACTATTTTCTGCTCATTTGTGCTTTATGCCTTTTCTACAATGACAAGTGTTACTTCTGAGACAATAAAGAAATAACAGTTGTTTCAAAACAGACAATTCACCTATGAGTTGGAGACATAATAATGTGTGAAAGGGGGCTGGGGATTTAGCTCAGTGGCACAAGCGCCTTCCTGGCAAGCGTGAGGTCATGAGTTTGATCCCCAGTACCAAAAAAACAAAAAATGTGTGAAAGAAGTCACCTAGAAGTTCATGCAGTATGACTCCATCCATATAAGGTTCAAGGATAAGCACACTGTGTCTATGGGGCTAGAGGTCAGAAGAGTGGATGCCCTAGGGTGGGGGTGTGGAATGGAAAGGTCACAGGAGCTTTCTAGGATGGTGGAAACACATTTCATCTTCACCTGGGTAATGTGCACAATGTACATTCATAAGAAATTACGAGCTGTACACTCAGAGTTGCAACTTGCACTGGTTAGCTTTGCATCACTCTAACAAATACTAAGATCATCAATTTATGAAGAAAAAAAGGTTTATTTTGGCTCACAGTTTTGGGGGTTCCAGTCCAAGGCCAGGGAGATGAGTTGCTTTCAGTCCTCTGGTGGTGCAGCAGTACCTCATGGCAGAAGTGCATGGCAGAGCAAAGCTGCTCAGCTCCTGGCCAGGACACGAGAGAAAAACAAGAAAAAGGTCCTGTACTCCTCTTTGAGGTCACACCTCAGTGACCCAAAGATCTTCCTCTAGGGCCCATCTTTTTAAGGTTCTATCACCTCCCAATAACGCCATGGGCCTTTAAAATACATGGGACTTTCAGGGACATTCTAGATCCAAAGTATAGCAATGTTATACCTCAATAAAATTTTTGATACAAAAATCACAGATATTCATAACTCTGGGTACATTCTTGCTCTATCATCCTGCTCACCTGCACTCTTAACCCTCTTAAATTTTACACAAGAAATAAGTCTTCTCTTTGTTGATACTAAGATGCAGTCACGTAAAAAAAGAACTATTTCAGTTAAACCTTAAAATAATTGCAGAAAAGACCATGGAGCCCCCCAACCTCCCCCTGTCTCCACCTTTGCTAAACCTTTCTCTTGTGAGAATTGGGGGCTCCAGGTATTCTCACCACACCTGTGGTACTGGGTCCACAGAAATCAGAGTCTGGTAAATCCAATGGAGCTGCTTTCTGTTGGAACAAAGAAAAGCCTGGCATTTGGAAAAGAAAAACCTTGCTTTCCTAGCGAAACTGGCTTCTAGTATTAATGGGCAGAACCTTCTTGTGGATTGATCCCCCTTTTCACAGGACTAATTATAGATTTATTAATATTTATGGGCCTCTCGTCACAGCCGATAGCTCTTGTTTGAGGACATTAAGCCTTATCTCACTACCTCCAGGAAGGGGCATTTGAAGCCAGCTCTAATTGGGTGACCTGCAATCAAGATAGAAGGGAAAAAATGACAATAGCTCGCCTGTTGCCATATATTAAAATACAGTCCGCCCAGCTTAATGATTATCTTTAGAATTAATAATCTTGCTAGTCCAGGCTTGGGCCCTAATAGCAGGAAATCGTATTAAATACTTTGCTAAGAGCAATCAGCTTTTTGATAAGGCTAATGGCCCTGGCCCTGGCTATTTCTCATAGCTGAGCTGTTTTCCTACCCCAACAGAAGGCCATTCCGTCCATATCGCTTGTCACCTAAAGTCAGCATCACCTGGTGCTGTCTCCTGATGAGACTCCTGCTGCCTCTCTCATTCCCGTCTAATCCATCTTAGATGCCACAATAAGGTCAATCTTTAAAAGATGCAATTCTGGCCCTGCCAGGCCCCTACTCTACAATCTTTGCTGGCTCCCCATTATCAACTCATAAATCCAGGCCCAACTGTTCTATATTTTGTTTCTTTCAAGGACCCAAATCTTTAGCCCCACTGAATAATTTCTGTTTCTGGGACACAACCACAGCATCAGAGAAAAAACACGACAGATTTGAGAACTGGATATATCTGTACCCAGATCCCAGCACTACAACTTTCTAGTCGTTCACCCTTGTGCAAAACACACAAATGCTTTGAGTCTTGTTTCCTCACCTACCAAATGTAGACAGTAATTTGTCTGCTTCACATGACTTAGAATGATCGCGTATGGTTGTGTAGGAAAAAGTCTTAGCCAGGGCCTGGCATAGCTTCAGCAGAGTGCACAGTGGATGCGTCTGGTGCCTTCCTCCTAACTCTGAAAGTGAACCTCACCATCACCGGAGTACAGAGAGCATGCAGCTTCAGAGCTCATGTTAAAATAATTCAAACACGGGCTTGGGGGATCTTGGGCAAGTGTCTTAATTTCTCTAAGGCTTAGTTTCATCATTCATAAAAAGGAGAAATAATCCCCATTACCTACTGCTGTGGTGAGCTTTAAATGAGATAATACAGACAAAACCCAGTACCTGGCACATAGTAAATGCTCCATAAAGATTAGTCCAACTACTGTTGTATCACCAGGCATCAAAGCACCCTCAAAAGCCTGCTCCTGTAACTAACTTTTCTTTTTTGCTCTTTCATGGTGTTTTGCACTTTCCATGAATTTTTGGGTGTGTCTGTCCCTCTCCGAAGCCTGCCAAAGACTGGGCTCTGGTGCTTGGATACTGATTTGTGCCACTTTCTCCCAAGGCCCTGGGTGCCTGGCATGAAGTTTTGCACACAACAGATGCTCTGATACTGGCTCAATGTGACAGTAATCACAGGTGATAAGTAGAAAACATTTATTTTGTGCCAAGCACTGTGGTCTGTGCTTTATAGCAATTAACTCTCACAGTATTAATTTTAATATTTGGAGCAATTAAGAAGCAATTCACTCCCTATGGCAATAAATAGCAGTCCATTCTTAGAAACAACCCCCTGGGGTGGGCTCTGTTAGTATTCCCAGTTTATGGGACAAGAAGCTGAGGTGCGATAAAGTGCAGTGACTTGTTCAGGCTCGCACAGCTAGAAAGTAAAGGAGCCAGGGGTCAAATGGCACCTTTGGCCACCAGCAATAGGGCACTGGAGCTGGCAGTATTTCTCTGAGCTTGTCTCAGGCAGCCCCAGCAGGTAGAGCTGTGACTTTCTTTCCCCAAAATGGAGACCAGCACTTGCTATATCCCCACTCCGAGTCAGGACCTCTCCAATGTCATCTCCTTAAATTGAACGCTACTATTTTCGTGTTATAAGGGTAGCAACTGAGGCTCACAGAGGTGAAGTGACTTGCCCAGGGTCACAGAACAGAGAACTAGAGGAGCTGAGATATGAACCTAGGTCCAGGAGGCTGCAGTCTTTACAGGACTGGTGGGCTCAGTCAAAAGGACGAGGTCCGAGCTCCGGCTCTTGCTGCACTGGATCCCTGTCGTGACCTGTGGTCCCCTTTCTGGGACCTTGGTACAAGGCTGCATGGTCAAACGGCCCTGATTTCAGGAGGTAAAAGAGCTCTGGGGCTCTCCAGATCTCGCTCCTCATTACCAGATGGAGTCTTATTTTGACAACCACAGAGTTGCCTTCTTGGGATTCAGGCTGCCCAACTCTGACCCTCGGCACTTGGACTGAGGCACCTGTGCCCACTTGGTTCCCTCCTGGAGCCTCAGACATTGGGGTTGGGAGGCAGCAGCATGCTTCCACCTGAATTCTCCTTCCTAGCAACCGATATGTATAATAGAAGAGATGCGGGGGTGGGAGAGGAAGCAGGACTGGCTGCCTGAGAAGGGAGATAGCGAGCAGGTGTAGGCCGGGTAAAGGTGAATTCTCTGAGCAAGTGGAAGAGGAAGCCAAAGCCTTGCAGGAGAGACCAGGAAACAGGGTGGCAGAGCATCACATGCTGCCTTTGGAAAGACCTGGAGCAGACACACTCGGGTGGCCAGGGCCACAGTCAAGACCAATGGAACAAATCCGTGAGATGGGAGAGATCTGTTAAGCCAGATTACGTGCAGGAACTAGGGTCTCCCTCCCACGTAGAGAGCTCAAGGAGCAATGGCGCAGACCCTGAGAATGGCTGCCCACAATCTCCTCCCTACTCTGGCAGCTATCATCAGGACAGCTAGAAGGCACTGCAGACAGGTGCTTGTGCGGGTGAGCCCCTGACTGCCGCTCCAGCTGCCTCTCATCAGAGAGAACACACATCTGAGACCAGACTGATGAGGCTGTCTCCAGACAGGCATCAGCGGAGGAAAAGGGGGCAGGCGACAGACCATCATTACAACGCACACCCTGCCCATCTCCCAGGCGCCACCCAACAAGAGGCTCTTAATCTTCAGAAATCACTGCGGGCCTTTCTCAGTTTCCTTGGCCTTGCCACACAATGCACATGCACAAACATGCTTTGAGCAGACCCGAAAGCCACCTATGCTCTGTATGACAGGTGTACACCCCTTGCATGAGCTCTATGCTGTGCAAAGCATGCACTAAATGTGTCTGCATTGCTGTATAAGCATGCACAAACAATAGCACATGTGTACATACATTCATGCCAGCTCTCAAATACAAAAGCATAAATATACATGGTTCAGACTTAATGACTACACACTCAAGAGCATTGAGCACATGTGCCTCCATCTTTACAGATGTGCATTCAGTATGCTGTGTCTAAGTCTGGATTTCCACAAAAGAGATGTCAAAGACAGATTCAGGTGCAAGTGGCTTATGGGGGATCCCAGGAATCTCAGGGAGAAAGAAAGGCATATTAATGAGTGAGTTACTCTGAAGGGAACTCTTATGAGATGACATGGCACACACTTGACAATTATCCCACTGAAAGACAAGAAGATTGGGGTGTATCTCCGAACTCCTGTCCCTCAGTGGTTGAGGGCTGCCACTAGCCTTTAATTGTCCTGCTTTCTAGGCTGAGCGCATCCAGGAGGCAGCCGGAGATGCAGACACAGAGAACCATTAGCATGCACAGGACCTGTCCAAAGGGGTCAACAAAGAAGTCCAGGATTATGAGTGCATGCAGTAACTTTTCCCTACGCACAAGGCCACATACCCAGTGCATATGCTTTCAAAAAATACGTAAAAAGAGAATTGTGCCAATATATTATACTTATTGATTCCAAGAAGGACATTTCAAACATGGTAACATCTCTGAAATTGAGATATGCCTTATAATGAAAATTACCATTGATTTTGTTCTTTCTTGTATATAAAATAATGTTATCACTGATAGTCTTAGATTTAATGAAATATTATGTGTAATTAAAATATACAGTGAATACTTACATTCTTTTTTAAAAATATTATAGTAAAAGGCTCATTGCTATCAATCTACCTTGAAATACTCCCCCTCCCTTCACTTATTCCACTGTTCTTACTCTTTTCTGAAACAGTTCTGGAAGTCTCCTTTCATGAGTGTCTTTATGAGGTGCAATAAAAAGTACTGTACAGTGAACGCTGCTGCCAAATGACACCCAGTGGAAAGGCGGGCTTGTAAAACTTTCCGGGGTGTCCTCACCCACCTTATTCATTAGATCTGGCACCTCGTGACTTCTGGATCTTCCTCAAAGTCAAAATGACCATGAAAGGGGAATATTTTGAGTAGATTCAGGAAATTGAGGCAGTCACAACAGCACAAGTAAGGACTATCATGAGAGAACTTCCAGAACTGCTTCAGAAAGTAGCACGAATGATGGGATGAATGTGCTGGAAGTAGGGGCAGTATTTTGATGGGGAATTAATGGCAAAATGTCTTTTATTGTATTCCAAAACTCCTTTTTTTTTTTTTTTTTTTTTTGGTACTGGGTTTTGAACTTAGGGCCTTATGCATGCTAGGCAAGCACTCTACCACTGAGCTACATCCCTAGCCCCGTCTTTTATTGTAATAAATTTTTAGCACTGTAGATTTTTTTTATCTCCATATATATAGATAGAGAGAGGGAGAGAGGGAGGGAGAGAGAGAGAGATGCCTAGCATATCTCTGGATATGAAGAAAATAGCATGAGAAAGCTCGCTATGTATTTCAGGCCATCCTCAAGTTTACAGCTCTTCTTGCTTCAGTCTTCTGAGTGCTGTTATCACAGGCATGTGTTACCACATCCATCATGAAATTTTTCACTTTAAAATTTGCATTTGGTATTTTTAGTATATTCACAAAATTACACAACTGTCAACCACCATCTAATTTCAGAATATTTTTATCACCCCCAAAATAAATCCCATATCCATTAACAGTCACACTGTACTCCCCCTGTTCCCAGTCCTAGGCAACCAGTAATCTACTTTCTGGCTCCATGAATTTCCTTATTTTAGATCTCTCATGTAAGTAGGATCATATAATGTGTGGCCTTGTGTGTCTTTTTTCACTTAGCGTAATGGTTTCAAGGTTAATCCATTTGCAACATACATTAGTATTTTTTCTTTGCATGGTTTAATAATACTCCATTAGTTGATGGTTATTTGGTTGTTTCTGCCTTTGGCTGTTACAAAAAACACTGATATGAATGCACATGAACAAGTTATATGTGAAAAATACATTTTTGTTAGTCATGGGTGTACAACCAAGATCAGAATCACCGGAGCATGTGGTAACTCTATGGCTAACATTTTGAGAAACTTACAAACTGTTTCCCAAGAGGCTGACCTCTTCTACATTCCCATCAGTGATGTATGAGGCTTCCAACTTCTCCAAATCCCCAGCAGCACCAATTGTCATTATTATTATTATAATAGTAGTAGACCCACAATAATGGGTACAAAATGGTATCTTTGTTTATTCTGTCTCATTTTTATTGTGTGATTCATTCTCCTTGCTTTAAATTTATTTTGTTCTTTTTCTAATTTTTATTTAAAAGTTTTATATTAGCATGTTTATGATACATAATGAATACATTCATCATGGTGAGTTGACATCTATACACATCACAGAGCTAGGCTGTGGCTCAGTGGTAGAGCATTTGCCTAACAAGCTCAGGGTCTTGGGTTCAATTCTCCAGCACACCTGTACACATCACATCTTAATCCTTCTTCTCTCCCTTCCTAATTTCTTTATAGAAGAAGTTTAGGTTACTGGTTTGAGATCATTCCTTTTTAAAAATATAGATACTTAAAGCTATAAAGCATTGCTGTCACAGCATCCTGTAAGTCTTGTATGTTCATTCATCTGAAATATTTTCTAATTATCCTTGTTATTTCTTCTTTGATTCATCGAGTATTTAGTAGTGTGGGGTTTAATTTCCACACATTTGTGAATTTCCCAGTGTTCTTCCATTATGACTTTAATTTCATTCCATGTGGTCAGAAAATATACTTTTAAAGTTTAAATTCCTTTAAATTTATGAAACTCAGTTTGTCTCACCTGTCCTGAAAAATGTTCTAGCTGTTATTCAGATGAATACTATTGTTGGGGACAGTACTCTACAGATGTCTGTTGGGTCTCCAGTGTCTACAGTAGTGTTCGCATAATTGTTTCCTTCTTGGTCTTCTGGATAGCTGTTTCATCAATTGTTGGAAGAGTTTTTCACTTCAGTTATTGTAATTTTCAACTCCAGAATTTCTACTCTTAAAATTTCCCTTTGTTGATATTTTCTGTTTTGTAAGACATCATTTCCACACTTTCCTCTTATTCTTTAGACATCCCTTCCTTCAGTTCTTTGAACATATTTAAAACAACTGGCTTAAATTGCTTATCCAATCAGTCTAATATCTGGTCTTCTTTAGGGATAGTTTCTATTGGCTTTGTTTCTCTGTGTATGAGCCATGCTTTCCTGTTTCTTTGCACATTCTTTTAATTTTAGTTAAAAACGGTGCATTTCAAGTAACTCTAGAACTCAGTGTCCCTTTCCCAGCCAGGGTTTTTTGCTGTTTCTCTTTGATGTAGTTTGCCATTTGTTTGCCCAGTAACTTTCTTGGCCTCGTTCTGTAAATTCTATGTTCTCTGTCATGTGTGTCCATTAAAGTCTCTTATTAAGTGAGCTTAGTGGTCACCTAATGATTGAAGGAATATTTTCTTAAATTCTTTGAACCAATAAATCTTACACCCCTTGCTGGGAACTCTGTGTGTGCTAGAAAAATTTAAAGCTCTGCTTTTGTTTTCACTTCTTGTCTGCAGAGCCTTAGGTCAGCCAGAGGGGAAAGCTTATGGCCCTTCATGTCTTTCCTAGGCATGCATATGGATGTGGCTTCTAGGTAACTGAGAAAAGTCCCTCATTCATTTCTCAAATTTTTCTTTTAACATTTTTTGAAATTTCTACTGTTAACACTTTCTCTGGCAGCTGTGATGTTAAACAGTTGCCACTGGTTGTTTTTAATAAATGTCCTTGGGGATGTGCACACAGAAAGGGCTCTGATTCAGGGCCAATAAAGATAAGTTGTGGAGCAAAACTTTTCACCAAGCTGATAGACAGGCCAAATAATGACAGTTCTCTAGGCATGGGGCTTTTGAGAAGCTCTAAACCTGTTCTGTCCCTGCTAGTGGCTAGTAGGCTGCTGGTTTACATAGTTATGGTTATCAAGCTGTTGGCTTTTGTAATACAGGAAAAAAAAGTTCAGTGTCCTACAATACTCTCACAACACAGGACCTTTCCATGACCTTTGGTCTTCAAACTGTATGAGGATTTCTCCGCACAATTCTTCAGTGGACATCAACTGGGTGTCCTCTAATTCAATTTAATTCTGACACTATCTGCCTAGAGACAGAAGGTTTTCACATATATTTCCAATTGACTGGTTGTAAATAGAGGTTTCTACAAAACATTACTCAGGTTTGAATAATTTTCTGCAGAGGCTCATAGAATTCAGGAAGCACTTATTTACACCTGTGCATTTGTTAAAAAGGATATTGGAAATGGTTCTGATGAAAGAGATGCATAGGGTGACAGATGGAAAGAAGAGGGAAAGATTATTGTTGGTCTTCAATTTTCAGCATTTCAAAAAAGTATATTGAACATTTCCCCAGTGTCCTCATTACTTTCACAGTGGAGAGATCTTTGCAAGTCCTTCTCCACCAGTCCAGAAGTCAGCCACTAGAACACAGCATTTCTTTCTTTCTTTTTTTTTTTTTTATTGTGTGACTCTTTGCTTTATTTTTATCATGTCTGGGTATTACCCAATCAAAAACTAATACAAATATAAAAACAAAATAGCAAGGTACACACACATGCACATGTACACACATAATCCAGGAGTCTACATGCATAAGTGGACACACCTGCCTGGGACACACATTTATTCATCCTTGCTGTGGAGTAGCAGGGTCAACTCTTTTTCAGAATCTCCCTGTCCCCAGGCATTGATGGTTGCAGTGTTGGAATTGGTGGAGAGAGACGGGGGGCAGAGAAGCTAGAAGAGGCTGCAGAGTCCTCCGGCAGTCGTGATGGACTTGCCTATAGTTAATTTCCCCTCCGGACACCCTGTGTGCACAGGCCAGGCACAGCATGGTAGGCATGTGGCACACGCGTTCAGGCAGGCATGGATCTGGAACATGTTGCTAAAATTAAAGAAGGATGTGGTACCGATATCCCACAGGAGCTGGGGGACTGGATTGTGAAACATGGGAGACTTGGTGAACAGGACAAGTCTCTGGAAGGGTTAACTAAGAGAAGCATAGCTTCTGGCCTGATGCCTTGGGCCCACCAGTTTCCCGCTGTCAGCGTGGACTCTTACACCACATTCTGCTCTGAGACGCCCTTTTCTGGCCAGTTGGAAGACCTGGGCGCCACTTCAGCAGCCTTGGTCCCCTGACTTGTCATGGGCTCTCCCAGGTCACTTCATTTCTTGTGTAGTATCCGCAGCTGATAAGGGTTATGTTTGTGTCTCAATCTGAACCAACCCCAGGAGTTAATCACAACTTCCTCTCTGAGCCACCTATGGTAGGAGCACCTGGATCTAGGCTGGCAAGATGTCGGGTAGTCCGCACTCAGCTGGGTCGTCTCCACCCTCTTCCAGCATCAAAGATTGCAGGTCTCCTGTGCCCAAGATGCATGACTCAGGATTTCTAAAAATAAAGTTGCTTTTTATTATGAGTTATTTCACGCATCTAAAGAATAATATAATAAAGACTTACGTACCCATCATTTGGTTTTAACTTATATTAAAATTATACTTAACCTGCTTCAGTTCTTATTGTTTAGTTAGTTTCAAATTTTATTTTGTCAGCCAGTGAATATACTCATCCACTCTAGAGTTAGCAAGTATTTCAGTTGTTTTTGCTATTGTGAGCAGAGCTTTTATAGACATTCTGGTCTGGTGTGTGTGTGTATGTGTGTGTGTGTGTGTATATATACTAGGGTTTCCCCACGGGGATTGACCTAGGCATGGAAGGAATGGCAGAATATTCAGCTTTATGAGATCCTGCCGAACTGTTTTCCAGTGTAGTTGTATCAATTTGCACTCTGCCAACAGAGTCTGAGAGCTCCCAGGGAGCTGCATCCTCCAGTGTCCTCACACAAAGCAATGATACCCAGCAGGGAGAGTGAGTGGACAATAGCCACAGGCAACAATGCACAGGAAGTGTGGTGCTACAACGGGAAGTGAGAGAAGGGAACTTCAGCAGGGTCCAGGACCATGGTGTTCTTTGAAAGACTTCATAAGCAATTTCATATGTACATATGGTGTATCTAGTTTATATCCCTATGCAACTTTTGTTACTTATTACCTTTCTAAGGCAACAAAATGTTACAATTGAACATCCCTCTATAGATTACTCTCCAACTCAATTATCTTTCTCATTCTGCTCCTCAGAAAGGAAATGCTCAGTTAAGTACTCTGAGAGGCTGAAGCAAGAGGGTTCCAAGTTTGAACTCAGCTTGGACCTCTTTGATTTAGTGAGACCCTGTCTCAAAATAAAAAGTAAAAGTCGGGCGTGGTGGCGCATACCTTTAATTCCAGCACTCGAGAGGCTGAGGTAGGCAGAGCATTGTGAGTTCGAGGCCAGTTTGGGCTACAACACGAGCACAAGGCCGGCCTGAACTACATAGTGCAACCCTATCTCAAAAAACTAGTATCGGGAGTTTGGCTCAGTGGCTTAAGCGCCTGCCTGGAAGGCGCGAGGTTGTGAGTTCGATCCCCAGTGCCACAAAAAAAAAAAAAATAATAATGATAATAAAAATAAAAAGTAAAATAAAAAGTAAAATAAAAAATAGGCTGGGAATATAACTCAGTGAAAAGAACCTCGGTTCAATTCCAGTAACGCGCGCGCGCGCACACACACACACAGAAGTAATGCTCTTAGGAACAGGACAAATAGGCTTCCCAGTTGTCATGTTTTTCTACCTTAACTGCTAATGAGTGTGTGTCCATGCTATTTGTAGGTCTTATTTTTGTTTTTGTGTTTTGGGTTGTTTGCTTTGGTTTAGTTTTATACTGGGCAACCAGGATGTTCAGACTGAGCTAAAACTCCAGCCCTTTTTTCTTGTCTTTTATTTTGAGACAGGGTCTTGCTAAATCACTAAACTATACAGGCTGGGCTCAAACTTTGTGACTCCCCTGCTTCGGTCTTCCAGAGTGCTTAAGTTGTGTACCACCATGCTGTGCTTATTGGTAGGCTTTTAATATTTACATCATTCATATCAAATCATCCAAACCCTTCTATGATTCACTTTTCCCCTCCCATTCACCATTATAGTTTTGAGATTTATTCATGTCAACTCATACAGCTGAAGTTCATTAACTATAACCACTGCATTCAGTGTATTAATTCGCAACTCTTTATGCAAACATCCTCCTATAGACGGAAACTAAATGATACTGTTCTGTGATTTTGAAATTCTAAAATCTCAAGTTTTAAAAGATGTTTGTGGAATAGGCAGTTGCTCTTTTACTTCCCAGGGTCCCACCCTAGAAATCAGATGGACCACGGATTTACAGACGGAGCCTCATTTGGTCCTGAGAAGGAAGAACTAGGACCCAGATAGCAAGGTGGGAGAGGCTGACATTCCAGGAATGAACAAAAGTTCTACACGTGACCAAACCCGAGTTCGACTCTGGAAACTTTTTCAGGCCCCACCTGCGCACATCTTTATAAAACCCAACTTTTGTAGGAACCCTCCTAAATCAGTTTAGCTGAAAGCCCCTTACCATCCGATGAGGCTCCCCCTCCTCCACCGCACCCTAGGTAATCACCCAAAGGATGTTATGAGGTAGGTTTAGCTAGGATCCCGCCTTAGCCCCATGTTCCCTCCCAGTGACTGTCCATCCACTGACCTTGCACTGCGCCTTGGCTCTCAGAGCCCTCTTGCCCGGGCTGTATCCAGAGCTGAGACAAATCTTTCTCCCCCACTGCAAAATCCCATTGTGATGACCCCTATACCCATTGCAATGGTCTGAATAAAATCTGCCTTACTGAGCTTTAACAAGTGTCACTGGATAACTGTCTCTGCAACAGGAGTGACCAGGCTCAGAGTCACTCCTGAGATCCAGCACACAGTCCCTTCAGCTAGGATTCAGGGGTGGAATTGGCGGGGGTGGGGGTGAGGGACCAACAGCACTACAGCACTACAGCCACAGGCCCTTGAGAAGGGGGTCCTGATACCCCATGAAGAAAGCCCAACCCCAGTGTGGTGTGGAAACCTCAGAGAGATGTGACAACACAGAGCGGCATCAGGGACAGCAGCACCCCAGGGTGACCAGCCATGGAAGGTCAGGTGGGGCAGTGAGTCCCAGCGGGCAGCCAGCTGAGGGCCAACTGTTCTTCTCCATGGCCTGTAGCAGTCCCCAAATTGTCATCCAAACCACGAATGAGGGGAGCGAAATATGCCTATTTCTTCCACCCTAGCAGAACTGAGCCTTGAAATAGAAATTCCATTGATCTCTTTAAGAACAAAAGAAGTTCCCTCCCCAGCACACCAGGGTGTGGGTGGAAGAGTGATTTCCACTGCATTCTGAGGGAGGAACCTGGGTTTCTAGGAAAATAAGCTTTCCAGATTGTAAAATCCTAACCTGAAGGTTCAAGAACAATTTGGAAGTCAAAAAAAATCCAGTTTGGGAGCTCCTGAGGCCTCTGTCGTGGTTGTGTCCACTTTCCTGGTCCTCCACCAAACAGCTAAAGCATAGAGCTTTGATGGGAAGCCCCTTCTACCTTGCCCAATATCCTGCCAGTTCTCGACAAGGCAGTGGCCCAGAGACCCCAGGCAGTTGAAGCTGTGATACTTTGGCCTGGGGATGGAGGTGGTTCAGCAGTAGAGCACTTGACTAGCATGTGTAAGGTGCTAGGTCCAATCCCCAGCACCAGGGGAGGTGGTTAACCCTTCCCTGGGGAACTCTGTGGTCCCCAGCTGAACTAGAGAGGAAACAGTGAGAGAGGGCCTGACCCTGGCCCAGTCAAGCAATCAGAAGCACAGATCTAGGTCACCTCTCACATGTACCCTCCTTCTCCCAGTGCTTCATTCCATCTGCAGAGGACAGCAGCCTGGGGTAGGGTCAGGGGTGGCTGGGGGGAGTGCCTGTGTCCCCTGCTGCTGGCCCCCTGGGTCCCAGGCCTCTCTTCGCCCATGGTGGTCATTCATTTTCTAGCTACCTCATTTGTCTGCAAAGCCTGAAGAAAGATCACTGCCACTTTCCTGCCGTGGCTGTCACTGTGATATACGGCCTCTTCCAGCCACCTCCCTCTGGCTGGCACCTACCTTCTGCCCCAAACTCCCCTCAGCTAGAAATCAGGTGGAGGGGTCTGGAGCCGGCTGTTGGTGGTTCACAGTCAGAGTGCTCAGGACCCAAGGGCCCGCCTCGTCTGTGCAGAGGGGAGCCAGACAGCTGCTTCTGCTCATTGCTGTGCTGTTCGTGTCACCGCTCAGGGTCAGGACACCCAGAAGCCACCAAGGTCTGTTTGCAGCTCTCATTTCACTTGCTTTTCCCCTGTCACTGCAGGGTGCCTGATGGGAATAATCCTACTCAACATTTATCTTTGGTACCAAGTCCTGTGCTGGATGCTGGAAACCCACAGCCACTGTCCTTGATGAGCTCCAGCAGTGCATGACAGAGCCAGAGGTGCAAAAGTCAAGGCAACATGGTGGTGGAGAGGCACTCATCAAAATCACCCTGAGCACATAGGGAATCCAGGTGAGGAAACAGAATGGGTTAGGATGGAGAGTATGGTTTGGGGGGGCTCTGAGGAGGTTGTCTCAGAGCTGGGGTCTGAAGCTCTGAGGTAAGGACCATGGGCTCTCAAGTTGATCTGCCTGCATAGGCAGCTTACTGTGGGGCCACAGGCAAGTTGCGTGACCTCTCTGAGCCACTGCAGACTTCAGGACATCTAGGAATGGGAATCCTTCTTAGCAGGGTTGTGAATGCCAAGTGAATAAAGCATAGAACATGCTAAGTGTAACACCTGGTACACAGAGTGAGCTTATGTTCTCACAATTGTATTATCTAAAAATTTGCCTAAAGAGAACAAGGTGGGACACATGGTTTGGACAGAGGTAACAGCCTACAGTATGGACATGGGGCAAGGTGAAATACTGGGAGATGCAGGAGCTTAGAAAGTACTGAGAGAGAGGGCTGATTTGGCTAAGGCTTGGAAGGGCAGGAATTTGTGCCCAAGCCTGAGGGCAATAGGGAGCCATGGAAGGGTGGAGCAGAAGAGTGGCCAGGTCAGACTGAGTGAAAGACTCTGCTAGTAGATCTTGGAGAAGAAAGGCTGAAAGGCTCAAGCTGGGACTTAAACCCTGGTCTTCCTATCCAAATGCTCCTGCACATTCCAGCAGGATTTCAGAGCCTTTAGAAATCCAGAGCCCCATCTGCCTATGACTGGCCAGGCCCCAGTGGGCATCTCACCACCTCGGATATGCATGTGAGTTGAGGTGGGGGCCATGCAGGAGTCCAACTTCAGGGCGAAGGCCTCTCTGGCCCATTCTGGCTGGAGTCGGGGGTGACAGTGGGCAGCCCACAGCCCTCTGGCCCTTCTGCTGTAGTCAGTCAAGTATTCCCCCCGCAAAGTGCTGGAGTTCTCAGCTGTGTCCAAGCCATACTCTTGGTTGCCTCAATTTCGCATCCCCCATGTAGCACAAAAACCATGAATGAACCGGAAATTGAATGCAAAATCAAAATGCAGCAAATAAATGGATTCAAAAGTCATTTGGAGTCAATAATAAGAATCACCTCCACACTCAGCAGCAGAGAAAGTTCTGCGGAGGCTGAGTGCGCCTGGCCCAGAAGGGGAGGTCAGCCCTGGCACCTGCCCCTACTTTCCTATCCACAGAGCTGCTCCACTGCCCGCCATGGTGCGATGGTCTCCAAGGACACTCAGGGGACAGTCAGGGAAACTAAGACTTGGAAAGAGAGCAAGGGGGAAGCCAAGATCTCCAGAGAATTAGGCCCCTGGAGTCAGCCAGGGCTGGGTTTTGACCCAACTCCTCCATTGTCTAACCCTCGTGACCTAGGGTGAGTCACCTGGCTCCAAATTTCTTCATCAGACAAATCACACAGGGACCAGGCCAGTCTTGTTCCCTGCTGCATTCTGGTACCTCCACCCCACCCACTCACAGTCAGTACTGGGTGCTGGTCTGCTGATCGTGAGAATGGGGGAGGACTACCCCAGCAGTCGGGAGCAGCATCCTGCCTGGCATGTGACGGAGCCCAGGAGCCTCAGTGGGCACTCACTAATCCACACAGGAATGGGTTTAGTTTAACCATCAGCTTTCTCCTCCTCCCTAGTTGCCCTCACTCAAAAGCTCTGGCACCCCCAGCCTCCCCAGTCTGGGCACTTGGGGGTAGAGGGAGTAACCCTGGATGTGGCAGGACAGTGTTGGACTAATAGCCAGTAGTCAACAGTGCCACAGAGGCAGGTTCACAGAGTGCGGTGTCATCAAATGTGTTTGTTGGTCCACTGTCAATTTCAGGGCTGACAGAGACCCACAGGTGACACCACTTGCCCAGAGTCCCAAGATATGTGGTACAGAGATGCCTGGAGCCACAATGCCAAATCCCTTTCTCTTCATCTCATTCATTTCTCCAACAAAGGTATAGTGGCAGCTCCTGGCCAGCTCAGGCTTAGAACTTGGGGGTCTCATGCTGGCACTGGTCCCCAGCTGAGGGCCAAGGCCCACCCTGGGCCAGCAGGAGCTGTGGGGACAGTGACAATGAGGCGAATGTGAAAGAAGAACACAGGCGCCTCTGGCTGGGGAACCTGGACATCCAGCACGAAGCAGAGAGAGGAGTAGAGAGAAAGGCGTTTACACCAGAATCATCTATTAAGGACCAACTGTGGTCCAGGAGCTCAGGACAGAGCAGTGAGCAGCACTCGGAGTGCACACATGCTGCTGGGGAGCGATGGCCCTGACCTGTGGTCATTCTGCACACAAAGGGGCTCTCAAGGCAAGGGAGCATGACCGGGGGACATCAGCGGGGCCTGTGGAGTCAGGGAGAGTCTCCTGGAGGAAGTGGTCCTGGAGGTGAGAGCTAGAGGAGGAGGCGGGAAGCAGGAGAGAGACAGAAAGAGGGAAGGGAGGAAGAATGGAAGCAGATAGAAAGGGGGAGCAGGAATGTCCATCAAAGGGAGAGAGCTGGAAAAGAGCTGAAGGGCAAAGCAAAGGATCCGGAAGTGAAGCACAGGAGGAGCGCGAGGTGGAGGAAAGAAGCAGCCAGGCTCAGCCAGACTGACTGATAAAGGAGGACAGAGGGGTGGGAAAGAGGACTGACGGGCAGAAAGAGCCTGGGAGGAAGGAGGGCAAAGGGAGAGAGAGGGCCGGCGGCTCACTCCTGGCTCCCACACTCTCCTGCCTGGCCTTTCATCTCCGACACAAAAGAGCCGCGTGCACCCCCAGGGAAGCACTGCGGAGGGAGGGCTGGGGGAGATGCATAATGCATTCTGTGTGCAGCTGCCCGCCCCTTTCATCTTCCCTTTGTAAGGTTGGGGGTCCAGAGCACAGCCAGGCTGAGCTAAAGAAGTGGGGCCAGTGGGGAGAGCCGGAGGGAGGTGGGCTGCTGCCACTGTCCGGGCCAGCAGGGCGGCAAGGACCCAAGGCCCCTCTGCCCACCACTCCCTCTGGCCATGCCCGTCCTCACATCCAGCTGGGAAGCCCTCCTGCCAAAGGGCTGGCTGATGATGGAGTTGTCAAGTGCTCGTTGTGAAATAGTGTTAACTGTTAACTAGGATGTGTTCACTGCAGAATACAGTGTTCCCTGTCAACTAAAGTATTTGGTAAGTGGCATGTTTGCTGATAATTCCAGAGTTAATAAATATTTTGCTGTTAACTGGTGTTCACTGTTAGCTAGGATATTTGACAACAAATAAGGTTTTTGTTAAGTATGCGTTTGCACTTAACTAGGGTGTTAACGCTTAATACAGGCAGTGGCTATTAACTAATGTGCTTAAATCAGCTGTGGTGTGTGCTAATCAAGTGTTCTGGCCCAGTCTTTTGTGCCTTGATTTACCTGCTCCTGTCTCTTCCCTTCCGCCCAGCATCTTATTTGCTGGAAATCCTCCCTCCTGCCTGGCTTGACCTCAGGACCTCCTCCTCCAATGAGGTGGCTCCACGGATAGTCCAATACAACTTCATAGTCACAATCGTAATTGGTCACTAAAATGGAAAGTGGAACACTTCCTGAAATGACCTACATTAATATAAAAGAACACCTAAAACATTTTACACAGTCAGAGGACCCACTCGCTAACAGTGGAGTGACGATTGAAGGGAAAAGCTGTTTCTGGGCCCCGAAATCCTACGGAGTGGATATGCTGTGGGCGCTGAGATGGGCTCTCGGGAGGTACCAGGCTCTAAGGCATGCTCAGGGATGTGCCGGGACACCAGGGCCGCCATCTGTCAGTCTTGTCCCCTCCCTCCATGCTGAAGTTCTCTGCTAATTGATGCCTGGGGAATGGGAGCCCACTGCTGGTTTTCCAGGTTCCTGACTCAGGTGGCCGCGGGAGGCCCGGGGTGTCTGAACTCCAAGAAATTGCTGAGTTACCAAGCAACGCTCCTCAAGCCACTGCCCAATCTTGGCTTCAGGACCAAGGTGAGGTTTGCAGCAGCAGACGTTAGAGGGACTGGCCAGCTCCATCTTACAGGGCAGTGCTCTTCAAGGGTCCTTTCACAGATCCAGCACCAGAGGCCCAGGGAGGTGGCTCTGCCCCAGGTATGCGCCAGCCTTCCATGAGGCCCAGCCAAGCTCCTCCAGTTAGCCCCTTCCTAGACCCTGGGAACTTCCTCACCTCAGGAAATTGGCAATGACAGGATGGGTCCAACAGTCACTAGCTGCCCTCCATGGTCTGGGAACCTGCTGGTGAGTGGGGCTGGAGGGGAGCCCAGGCTGCTGGGTGTTGTCCAGCCCCTCTCAGCCCCCAGCCTGCCTGGTATGAACCAGACCCATGCTCACATAGGATTGCAAACACACTCAAATACACAAGCACGCTACAACAATGCACACTCATGACTTCACACCCAGACAAACATACACCATTTCAGGAACGCAGAAATGCTCTTAAAAAAACACTCAGATATATCACACACATGCACAACAGGCACAGGCACCAGACACGCCCCCTGCAGTCCCTGGGCCCCCCACACTGCCTCCCTCCTGGATGTGGGCAGCCTCCCTGCAGCTCCTCTGCTTCCTCAGTCCACACCCCACACACAGCCAAGACAGTCACAGCTGAAAGCACATATTAATGCCCATGTCCTTGCCCACAGCTCTTGGGAAAAACCACTGCCCAGCTCAGCTCATCCCCTCCTCTCCGGCCACCCAGCTCCTTACAGAGCCTCCTGTGGCCACATGGTTCCAGCCCCTGGGCCTTGGCACATGTGCTCTGTAGCTTGAACACAAGCCCCTCTCCAGCCTCTGTTGACTGACTCCTACTCGGCTCAAGCCCAGCTTTCTGGGGAGCCTTCCTGACCCTTACTCCAGCCCAGATCTCTCAGTGTGATGCTCTCCTTGGGAGCACAGTGAGAACTGGCAAGGGTTAGCTAGGCGAGCATCCTGAGACCAGGTCTGCCTCAGTCTCCTGCGTCACCCCACACCTGGCAGAGGGCACGGCACAGGACCCTTCACCCGCAAAAGTGCAATCCATGAATGAATGAGTGAAGGGCAAGCATGCGAGTATACATCCCAGAGAGAGACAGAGAAGCATACACCTGGATCGGGAGACCTGATCAATCTCACTTGCTCCTGTCTGCCTAGGTGACTCAGAGAAGTCACCTGACCACTCTGGAATTCCCCGTTTGTAATTCCCTATGATTTGTTGGAATGAACAGTTCACCCCAGAGCCAGCCTCCTCACAGGTCCACATGCAGCTCCAGAGCAGACCCCTGCTCCCCAGGCCACAGGCCCAGCTCACATCTGGTGCCCCAGCTGGCACCTCTTGGCCAGGCACAGAGAACAGCTGCAGTTATCAGACATCATGGTGGGCCTTGCTGGACCAAGAGCTGAATGGGCATGTGTGTGTGTGTGTATGTCTGTGCGTGTGTGTCTGTGTGGTACTAGACATCAATCCCAGGGCCTCACACATTCTAAGCAAGCACTCTGGCACTGAGCTACATCACCAGTTAGTTTCTAAATTTTTTTTTTTGAGACAGGGTCTCACTAAGTTGTCCAGGATGACCTTGAACTTGCAGTCCTCCTGCCTCAGCCTCCCAAGCAGCTGGGATTACCAGCATGCACCATGATACCTATCATAACAGACACTTCCTTATTAAGTTCTCTCAATAGCACCCTGATAGGACAAGTGTCTCTGTTCACCCCAGTTTATAGAGAAACAGATATGTTCTAAGAACTGGGCCAAGGATATTCTAGGAGAGAAGACAGTGCTGTGTAAACCCCTTCTAGCATACCCCATACTTTCTTTTTCCCCCTCTCCCCACCAGTCTTCTTCCTCTGTGTGAACAGAACTCCTCAGGCACACTATTTCCCTGCTGCTGACAGCTTCTCCCCATCTCTCTGGCCTCAGCTCCTTCCTCCAACCAGCAAGCACCTCCCTCCTGGAAGAGCACAACAGGAGCGGGGTACTTGCCCAGCCACTTCATGGCCCAGCTCTGGCATTCTCCAGCTGTGCCACACTGGGAAAATTGCCTCGCCTCTCTTTACCTCTCTTTCCCCACGTACAAAGCAATAATCATACCACCTAAGACTGTCAGGAACAAATGAGCTAACACAAGTGGAGTGTAGAACATGTGTCTCTAGTTCCTCTGGGTTCTGATGCCAATAAGTAACCCCTGTTGAGAGGCCAGATCTGCCTAAAGACCTGGGCAACCAGCACCCCAGCAGTAGCCTAAAGCCAATGATGAACAGGTGCAAGAGTGCCAAAACAAGCACAGTCACCTCCAGGTGGCACCCACAGCACCCCTTGGGATCACAGAGGCATTGCCTGAAGTCACACCTTGCTTCTTTCCTCTGCAGTCTCCCTACCTGGGTTCAAAACAGATCACAGTGCAGTGGTATTTACCTCAGGTCTGCCTCCTGGGTTCCCCACCTAAGTAATAGGTCCAGTTGTTTAACACGGATCTGCTTTAGAGCAGATCCTCAGTCTATCTTAACTACCACCATTTTACTTCTTGGCACTTGTATTGCTCAGCTTTCCCATTACTGGGACAAAGTACCTGGCAACAGCAATTTAAAGAAGTGGTTTATTTGGCTTACAGTTTCAGAGGTTCCAGTCCATGATCTGCTGGTTCCAAGGCAGAGGCATCACAGTGGAAAAGGCCTAACAGAGATAAGCTGCTGAATTCCTGTCACAGGGGAAGCAGAGAGCAGGGCAAGAGCCAAAGAAAAAATGTACCCTGGAGCGGGGAGCTGCGTGACTCTGGTGATTTACTTCCTCCAATCAAGCCCCAACAGCACATTTAGCTATGAGCTCATCAGTGGATTCATTCATTCATGACATCAGCACTCCATGACCTAGTCAGCTTCCAAAAGTCCACTTCTGGCACACGAGACTTTGATCCAAACCATTACAACTATATGCAAGTACAGTACAAGTACAGTCATCCCCCAATATCTGTAGCAGATCCATCCCAACCCTCCCCATACCAAAATCTGCAAATGCTCAAATTCCTTATATAAAATAATATAGTATTTGCCTGGGATCTATCTAGATTACACGTAACACCTAATACAATGTAAAGGGATTGTTGTAGGGCTTTTTTTTTTTTTTGTGGCACCAGGAATCGAACTCATAACCTCGCACCTGCCAGGGCAGGTGCTTAAGCCACTGAGCCAACCTCCCAGCCCTAGTTTTTTGAGGCAGGGTCGCATTATGTAGCTCAGGCCGGTTTTGCACTCGTGTTTTAGCCCAAGCAGGCCTTGAACTCACAATGCTCCTCCTACCTCAGCCTCCCGAGTGCTGGGATTAAAGGCGAGTGCTGGGATTAAAGGTGTGCGCCACCATGCCCGGCTTGTTGTGGGGCTTTTTGTGTGTAGTTTTTTCTTTTCCTTTGTTTTGTTTGAGTGTTTTTGATCTGTACTTCTTTGAATCCAAAGTTGCAGAACTTAAGGACACAGAGGCCAAACTGTGTCTTTGCCCCTCTGGGTCTTAATTTGCTCATTTATAAAATGAGCACAATGGTGCCATCTCTGCAAAAGTCTTCACTGAATAACTGAGTGAAGAAACAGATAATGTCTCACCTCTGCAAGGGGCAGCCCAGTGAGAGGACAGTTGTTACCAACCTTGTCACCCCCAGATGCCTTTCCAGTCCCTGCCTCTGCCCTCTCAGTACTTTCCTTCCCCAGAAGGAGGGAAGCTTCCTTCTGAATCTAAGTGTCACTTTGAGATCAGCGCTTGAACACCTTTCCCCACTGTCACATCCCTTCCACTTACCAGCTCCCATCACAGAGGCCTGGGCAGCCATCTCACCCAGGGACTGCTATGCTGGAGCCAGCTATGCTAACTCATTGTCACAGTTACATTTTCAGGAATTTTGAGAACTACTTGCTAAACTGTTGGCAATTTGAAAGACACCAGTGGGGAAGAATTGATAACACTGTAACTGACAGGCGCCGCAGGTGTGGCTTTCTGTGGAATGGAGCTCACCAGTGCCCAGTGAAAATCATTGCTTACCCACACTCCTGCCTGAGCCCCAGTCCCATCTGGATAACAAATCTATTTTATATTTTTATAAGCTAAAAGAGCTAAGTCACTTTCCTTTCTGCATGTGTTTTTGCAGATTTCTGTGGGCAAGTGATTCACCTTAGGGGAAAAAAAATATTGCCAGCCAATTCTTCATACCTCCATCCTAACCTGCAATCTCCTACAAAGCCCATCTTGGCCTTCCTTGAAAGATTTCTTGACTTGCAGGGGCTTAGAAATGTTGACTTTCAGAAACTTCAAGTTATAGGGGCTTTAGATTCTAGAATTCTGAAACCCAAGACTCCTGTACCTTAAGACTCAGAACATTCCTGTTAGGGAAGTCTCATTCAGGGATTTGATTCCAGAGTGACTGGGTAAGTAAATATCTCAGTCTAGTGCAGTCAAAAGTCCCTTGTTAAAAAGAGGGACCTTTTTACATCATTAGTGGGAGTGTAAACTAGTACAACCACTATGAAAATCAGTATGGAGATTCCTCGAAAAACTAAAAGTGGAAATTTCTTGTGACCCAGCTATACTTCTTCTAGGTATCTTCCCGAAAGAGATAAAGGCATCACATTATCCTGATACATGCATACCAATATTTATAGTAGCACAGATACCAATAGCTAACTCTTGGAAACAGCCTATTGTCCATCAACAGACAAATGAATAAAGAAAATGTGATATTTATACATAATGAAGTACTACTCACCCCATAAAGACTAGTAAATCTGAGTCATTTGTAGAAAAATGGATACACCTTGAGACCATAATGTTAAGTGAAATAAATCAGACCACAGAAGGTTAAATATTGCATAGGCTCTCTTACACGAGAAACCCTAAGTATAAATAATTTAAAGATCAACATCAGTCGGGTGCAGTGGCGCACGCCTTTAATCCCAGCACTCCGGAGGCTGAGGTAGGTGGAGTGTTGTGACTTTGAGGCCAGCTTGGGCTACAATGCGAGTGCAAGGCTGACCTGAACTACGTAGTGTGACCCTGCCTCAAAAAACTAGGGCCGGGAGTTTGGCTCAGTGGTGTAAGCGCCTGTCTGGCAGGCGTGAGGCTGTGAGTTCAATCCCTGGTGCCACAAAAAAAAAAAAAAAAAAAAAAGATCAAAATCAAAGATAGATTACAGGAAACAGGAGGTAGACCTTTGGGAAATGGGGAGGGATAGAGGGAGAGGGGAGGGAAGGGAGGGAAAAGAAAAAAAGATTAAGATGCAATACATATATGTACCATCCCCATGATAAATATATTCATTATGTATCACAAACATAATACTAATAGAAAAGTTTCCCTTGTTGGAGGCCAGCTTGGACAACTTAGCAAGACCCTGTCTCCAAAAAACTTTTTTTATATATTAAAAGGGCTGGGGGGTGTGGCTGAGTGGTAAAGCGCATGCCTGATGCGCAGGAGGCCTAGATTCAATCCCCAGTACTGAAACAAAAGCCCCCCGGGTAAACCTTTTACCAGAGACCACATCCTGGAGACCATTCAGCTCTCGATTGAGGTCCTACCAGTTTTTCCTCTGTGAAAGGAGCAAATCTCTGCCTTTACAGTTGGGAAGATGAAGTGTGTGGTATGAGTTCAGGGTGATGGTAGTAAAATATGTATCTTTAAATCCTGGAATTCACCCAAGGTGGCAGCGTGCCCACGCTCACTGTGAGAAACACTGGAAAGCAAAGCCACAGCCAGCCTGAAATTCATGCCCTGTTGGTGTATACAGAAGCCCGCATGGATGCTTCTCCCTCTCCCAGTCGGAGTTGAAATTTACTCACAGAAAATTTAAATACTAGATATTGGATGTTGGAAGGGACCTCACTGCCAGGCCACATCAAACCCTGAAGTCTCTCCCCTCATAGAATCCCCTAAAAAGAGTTCACTTGATCTCTGAATTCCTGCAGTGTTAGGGAACTCACCCCCCTGCCAGACCGCCAGGCCACTTTCAATCACCTTTAATTATATTTCTGGGACACACTGTAACTACTTGCACCTCTGATCACTAACAAACATTTATAAAGGGCCTCTTCTGCAGAAGCTGGGGACACAGGAAATCAGACCCTTCCTGGATCCCTGAAGCACCAGTGCTGAGATAAAAAATAGTGCTGTGTTCGTGCAGAGAAGACCCAGGGACTTGTCAGTTCCACCCCAAGTTTACATGTAATTTCTGAGAATTCCTAGACACCTAAAATTCCATGATCTAGTCCAAATCTTGTACTGCAGATTAAAAAAAAAAAAAAAAGCAAACAAAACCCTCACAGATGAGGGATGGGGAGAAACTTCCCCAAGGTCAAGGTCAAGGTCATGCAGCACTGAAACCCAAGCTTCAGAATCAGGATCCAGACCTTGGTGTTCTGCCTCCAGCACAAGCTCCACCCCACTCCCACAGCAGCCCTCCTTTCCCAGCCCAGCCTAGACAAGCCCAGAGTCTGAAATCTGAGGCAGAACCCCCCTCTCTCCCAGCTCCACCCCGTCCCTGAGGCTGGGGACTTCGATCTGCATGACAACCTCCAGCCATTCTGAGCCACAGGAGGGCCTGGCACAGGCCCAGGCCACTGAAGGGGGCGGACAGCTGGGCCGGGTGATGGGTGGTTTTAATATTTAAACACAGTTTGCTGCCGCTGCACAGCCGCGGGCCAAAGCAGCTGCCTCCTCTTTCTTCTCCTTCCTTCCTTCTTTCCTTCCCTTTTTTTAAATCTTTAATGTCTCCCGCCAGCCACCAGTGGGGGAGGTGACGTTCCAGTGTCATATTTCAAAGGGTTGCCACAGCTGGAGGGATATTCAGAGCATTTCGAGCCAATCCATTGTGTATAAATATATAGATATATATATAGGTTTCATTATCCCCTTCAGGGCTGCCAGAGAACATATTCTTTTAATATGTATAATATATTTGAGCTGCTACATGACTCACAGGAGGAGGGAGGGGGCCCACAATTGACATTTCAGAGGCATTTCCACGGGCAGAGAAACAGCGACTTTGGGAAAGGGGAGAGTTCTGCTCAGTTTAGGGTGGCCTCTTGGGCCCTGTCGCCAGGCAGGTGTGGGCTCTAAACTGTAACCCTATCTGGCGCTTGGGCCCTGCACTGGTATTCATTTGGTTCCCTAAGGTGATTCATCTGGCCCTTTTGGATACCTGTAATTTTCTGTTGTTAAGCAATGTTCTCTGCCATAACAAAGGATTCGGGGGCAATGTTCCCGCTTGTGGCACAGCCACGGAGCTCCACGGCCACATGCTCACTATGTGACCTTGGGCACGCGGCTTAAACTGCCCTCCTGTGTCAGTGGCCTGCCTTGCCAGGCAACCACAGCACACGTATGACCTGTCTGGGGTGTGGGAAGAGGGCCCAGCAGAGATCATAGGTGACACTGATGAGAGTGACGCTGAAAGATGTCACTGCAGAGAGTCAGGGAGAGAGAATTTTCCTGTGCCTCCCATGCCTGCAAGGGACATTTTGGGCACTGGAGACCCAGCTGCGGGTTGAGTCCAGAAAGCACTGGGTCACCCTTGGCTGCTAGACTTCACTTGATGCACCCTCAGGACCGCAGCTTCCCCTCTGTCCCCTCCACAGGACACAGACTTCAGCCTCTGAGTCCTGTTTTGCTTCTTAGTGCCTGCTTGGTGCTCCCACAATCTCTTCCCAGAAGGCAAAAGGATGTTTTCCTCGGTAGCAGGGATCATTTAGAAATGAAGTCAAAATAAGATAGTGACTTGCTTTTCCTCAGCATTCCTCGGCATCTCTGTCTCTCCGGCGGCCTCAGCACATTTGTCTTCTACCAGGGCTCCACTTCTACCTTCCCCAAGGTCTGGCCACTGGGAGAGGACAGAGGTCTCCAGACAGTGGGAAGAGATGAGAGCTCCAGGGGAGAGGCTCACAGTGGGCTCAGGAGGGCCCCGTCAGTACGGGAATAAGGAGAGGAGTGCTCCCTGTTCCAGGGTCCCTGCAGTACTGCACACAGCTCCTAACTTGGATCATCTGCTTGCCTCAGGCCCTTTTGCTCCTTGGTCAAGAGCACATCCACTCGCCTAAATTTTTAAGGGATCACTCAGTTTCCTTCCTGACCTCCAACAGGCATCTACCAGCAAGACCTCAACCCGCCTGTAAATTCCGTCTGGAACCCCCACCTCCGTGGCTGCCCCTCCCTGGTCCGAGCCACTAGCATCCTCCCCACATTGAATTACGGCTTCAGCTTTCTCTCTGGTCTCCTGGCTTCTATTCATGCCTTGCCCAGCCCACTCCCCACCCAGCACCAGAGAGACTTTAAATACGATAAATGTGATCACTTCCTTGCCGGATTCCTCCCCTTCCACTTGCCTCGCCTTCGCATGACTGGCTCTCATCTATCCCCGCTAGGTTTAAGTGCTACCTCCTTTAAGCAACCACCCCTGACTGCTTCAGTGACTGGGATGTCCTCCCTCCCTCCTTGGTCATTCATTCTCTCTGCCCTTTTGTGGCTTCCCTCCAAGCGATCAGCATCATTTGTGCCTGTTGGTTGATGTTGACTTGTTTGGCAGTCCCCATCCCACCCCTGGATGGTGAGGTCCCTGGGAGCAGAGCCTGTTGCTTCTCTTTGCTACCTTCGGCCCAGTCGGCAGCGCAGGCTGCCACACAGTGGGTCCTGGAGGGACGGCAGGGCACTATTTGGTCGGCCAGAGTCATCATGGGGCTCAGCCTGGTAGGTCAGGAGAATGCACGCCCGGCACAGATGACAATCGGTGGAGGAGCAGGGCCTGGAGGGGAGGTGGGGCGGTGTGCGGACAGCTCAGAGGAGGAGTCCTCAGCATGCACCCCCCACCAGCCACAGGTGTCTGCTTCCTTTTGTATCCATTTCACAAGCCCGCGGCCCTTCCCTTATGTGAACAACCCACAGGGTGGCCGGTCTCTGGCCTCGTCCTCTAGGCCTCAGCCCTGGCTCGCACGCTTCTTGGCAGCCAGGAAAGATCTCTCAGGGGCCTGAGAAGTCACCAAGTCCGTTCCCCTGCCCTTTCGACCTACAGACCCACCTCCTCCCATCTTCACTCAGTCTAGGCAAATGCTTGGTGAGGTGGAATTTGGGATTGGGTTTAAGAGACACACGTAGCCCCCTTCGCTTCCTGGAGCCTCAGTTTCCCTTTCCGAACAATGGAGAGGCTAAGGCAGTCGCAGCCACCCCAGGGCGACCAAGGAGCCTGTTCTCCGCGGAGCGCTGGCGCCCCCTGCTGGAGCACGCAGAGCATGCAGGCCGCGCTCTCCAACTGCCGATCGCGGGTGATGCCCGCCCACAGCTCTGGCACAGGCCCAGGAGTGCAGCGCCGCAGGTCTGGAAGCAGAGACAGTGCGAGACTCACAGGTAACACGGAAACGCAAATCCCCTCCCCCCCCGGCCTCAGCTGTCCAGACCGCCCTAAAACAGGAACATCATGCAAACCACCCTTTACCCAGACAACCCCAGCTCCTTAGCCCCAGAAGTCCAGAGAGCAAAGGGTGACTATTGGCAGAAGGTATGGGCAGAGCTCAAACGTGCAGGGTGGGGTGGGGTGTCCACGTGTGTCTGCGTCCTGGAGGCCTCTCAGAGTGTGGGAAGGAAAGGCGGGAGGTGCGTAACCCCCCACGCCTGGGACAGCCCCAGTCCTATGAGAGCAGAGAAGCAGGGCACCAGTGCTCCGGCTCAGACCATTCGGGTGTCGGGTAGAGAGACACCCCCTCCATCTCCCTGCCTGGCCATGATGTACTCCCCCCGCCCCTTGTGTGTTCTCCCAGTGTCCCCCAGGACCACAGCAGGATCCTCCAGCTGGGTTAGAGGTCACAGGAGGCCTCCAAGTTCCTGGCCTGGAACCCTGGTGTTTGCAAATCAGGCTTGCTGGCTTTTTATTCGCGCCTTCTCCTGGACTTGCTGAGCACACACTACAGGTACGGTGTTCACTGGGCACGTTGCTCACCATGTGAGGACAGTCACACCTCACAGAACTGACCTCCGATTAATGATGGACCAGAAAAGAAACAAGCAGATAGGCAACATAATGCTAGCTAATAATCCAGCGATTCCACTGCTCAGCATGCCCAAGGGAAATAAAAAACACCTTCATCCCTGTGTGCTATGGCTTGTCCCTTGAAACTCAGGTGGAAATTTAATCCTCACTGTGAGACATTAAGAAGTGGGACCAGGTGGAACACTTAAGAGGTGATTAGAGCTCTGCCCTTAATGGCTCATCCTGAGAATGGATCTGCTCAGGGCTGCACTTCCTGCCTTGAGCCTTGTGCTACGCTGTGCCACAGCAGGACTCAACCAGAAAGAAGGCCATCGCCAGATGCAGCCCCTTGACCTTGCACCAGAACTGTGAACCAAAATAAGCTTTCTTTATAAGTCATTCTGTGGTATTGTGTTGTCAGCAACAGGAAGTGGACTGAGAGACACTGTGTTTACACAAACACTTGCACTAGAATGTTCATAGCAGCTTTATTCCTTATTGGAACCAGCACAGGTGTCTGTCAACAGGACAGTGTATAATCAGCCTGGTGCATTCGTGCAGCAGGACAGAGCTCCATGGTAAGCAGACTGAACAACTGAGACGCAGGCAACATACATGAACCCAAAAGCATTATGCTGAGCCAAAGAAATCAAACTCGAAAGCCAGAAGTGGTGGTCCACACCTGTCACTCCAACTACATACACACTCAGGAAGCTAGGGCAGGAAGATTTCAAGTTAGATGCCAGCATAGGCAACTTAGCAGGATCCTACTTCAAAATAAAAAGTAGAAAGAGCTGGTGCTGTAGCTCAGTGGTAGAGCACTTGCTTAGCAAGTGAGGCCTTCTGTTATGGTTGATACATTGTGTCAACTTGAGAAATTTAGAAGTTTAACTGAGAGACTCAGCAGAGAGCCAGGGTTCTTACCTTGTAAATATCCTTATCCTGTGCAAAGGAGGGCAAGGAGATTTTGTGAGTGCTACACCTGCCCTGGGGGTGCCTCCCCTGCATACACTCCAAGGGAGGAGAAGAGGCTTGTTTTCCCTCTTTTTGCTCTGGCTGTTTTTTGCTTGCTGCTACCTTAAAGTGTTGCCCTTGTGCCATGCCACCCTGCCTTGGAGCCAGCTGATTATGGACTGAAACCTCCAAAAACTGTAAGTTAAATAAACTTTTCCTTCCCTAATTTTGGGTGTCAAGTGTTTTGTCTCAGCAATGAGGGAAAATCCTCAGCATCTGGATACTGAGCAGCACGCAGTATAGGAAGAGAAGGAAATCAAACACAGAAGAGGACATGCTGAAAAGCTGCGCTTAGTGACAGGAAACTGGAGTGCTGGGCATGAAGGAGGCCATGTGACTGAACCTTTGGGGATGACAGAAATGTTGATTGGATAGTGATGACCAGGACACATACACTGGTCAAAACTCCACGTCTGGTGTGGTGGTGCACACCTGTAATCTCAGCACTCAGGAAGCTGAGGCAGAAAGATTACTGTGAGTTTAAGGCCAACCTGAACTACATAGCGAGACCCTGTCTCAAAAAAACAAAACAAAAAACTCACCAAAATGTATACTTTAAATGAATGTATTTTACTGTATGTGAATTGTACCTCAATAAAGTTGATTTTGGGAAAAAATATGATGCCAAGACATATAAAGACAATAGGATGAGGGAAAGAGGTTTATTTTGGATAATGCTATCACAGTTGCCATCCTGAAGAAATTATAGTGGAGTTGAAACCTGGGTTAAATGGGGAGCTAGGCTCAAGGATATCAAAAATAAAACAACACAGATAGTGGGACCAGCAAGAGCAAAGGCCTGAGGCAAGCTGGCCCCTCTGTCCAGGCCCAAGAAACTGACACAAAGCTTGCGCTAGCATGTGCACAAAGGCGGCCACTTGCTTCCTTTGTTAAAACAGTAAAGAGTGTCCACTCCCCCTGCCCCCACCTTGGTGTTCCAGCTGTGCCCGCAACGACTGCCCTGAGGGGGAGGAACCCCCATCAGCTTGGGCTCTACCTGCACTAATGGAGCCTGGGGAGGGAGGGGTGACCCTGGCATCTCTGCATTGTTTTGTTTTGGGATTCCCATGAAAGCAGACCCTTAGGCAAAGGTTGGGCGCTGGGGTTTCTTTGGGACATGGGCCTAGGAAGCACAACTCCTGGCAGAATCCAGCCAGGAAGGGTAGGTTGTTAGTGACTTCCTGCTGTGCAGCACAGCAGCAGAGCTCAGTGCAAGGGGAGCCCCCAGGGCGGCACGCTCAGAGCTGCCCCACTGAGAGCAGACACTGGGCCATGGCCCGACTCCTTGCCCCATGGGGCAGGGCAAGTCCAGCCACCTCGTGTGTAGGTGGAGCCAGCTCTGTACTTGGCAGCAATGGCCGCTTCCAAGGCAGGATGAGGGACACGGACAGGGCGCCACCGTGGCCACAGCAGCATCTGTCTAGGGAGATGCGAGGAACCCTCTTGCCACACGGAATTCTACACATTTAATTTCACTGCAGTGAATGATAATCTAAGCCTTATAATGCGAAGTGGGACCACTTGGGAACATCCAGTTAGAAGCACTCTGGTTTCTTCAAGCCCCAAACTGGGGCTCCCCCAACTCCTTGCCCACTTCGCTCCCATGTTTAGTCAAAAGCCGAGGACCATGGGCTCTTCCCTCCTCCTCGTCCCGTAGGCTTTGGCCTCCTGTCCTCTAGCCTAGCACTCCTCGCTTAGTCCAGCTGAGCCCAAGTGCGATTTCACAGAGCTGACGTCATCATGCTCCTCCCTCACTCTAGCCTTGCTGAGGCTCCCACCATCCCCAGCAGCACTGGTCGAATTTCTGCTCTGGTTTCATTTGCATTTATTTATTTACTATATTTCCTACATGCTTTTTTGATTTGTATACCTTTATGTTAAACCACTAAATTATTGAAATAACTTAGACAGGGAAAGGAGAGAAGACTTCGGCACAAAGGTGACATTGGAGTTGAGTCTTAAAGGATGGGAAGGAGCCAGCAAAGACGAAGGGCTGGGGGCAGGACTCTGGGCAGAGGATGCAGCTCACGCAACGCCCCGAGAAGGAAAACTGCGTGTTCTCCAGAGAGAGCGGAGGCCAGGGCCTGGAAAGCACTGCAAGTGGGAGACAACCTACTGATTTGTCCAGGTTGCACCAGTTTTACCTGCACTCATGTGTGTGTGAATGTGTGGGCCTGTGCAGTGTTATCGCAGGTGTGACCCGCAATTCCAGCATTCCAAGGACCTTTTGCATCACATTATTATTATTATTATTATTTTTTTTTTTTTTTTTGCGGCACTGGGGATTGAACTCACAACCTCGCACCTACCAGACAGGTGCTTAAGCCACTGAGCCAAACTCCCAGCCCTGGTTTTTTGAGGCAGGGTCGCACTATGTAGTTCAAGCTGGCCTTGTGCTCATGTTGTAGCCCAAGCCGGCCTCGAACTCACAACGCTCCTCCTACCTCAGCCCCCTGAGTGCTGGGATTAAAGGTGAATCACATTATTTATTGTTATTTATTTATTTATCTATTTATACCAGGATTGAACCCAGGGTCTTTACACCCTTAGCCCTTTACTTTTTTTTTTTTTTTTTTTTTTTTTTTTTTTTTTTTTTTTTTTTTTTAATTCTAAGATGGTCTTGTCAAATCATTAAGTTGAGCTAGGTCTAAACTTTCGATCCTTCTGCCTCAGCCTCCCAGAGTGCTGGGATTATAGGCCTGCACTGCCACTTCCAGCTGCATTGCCTTTAAAAAAAAAATACACCTGCTCACCTCTTCTGTGTCCTCCTACCCCATTCTTAACTCCTGGAAACAGTGATCTCTTCTCAATTATTACAATTTTGTTATTTTGGAATGTTATAGAAATAAAGTCATATAGTATGTCATATAGGACTGACTTTTCTCACTCAGCATAATTTTTTGGAGACTGCATCTATGTAGCTACACGTATCCATACATGGTCCTTTTATTGCTAAGTAGTATCCCACGGTAGGGACGTGTCATTGTTTATTTAACCATTAACTCAGTGAAGAATATTTAGCTTATTTTCAGTTTGGGTCCATTATAAAGAAAGCTATCATAGACAGAATTTTGTGTGAACATAAATTTCTACTTCTGTAGGGTAAAAAAGTAACAGTAATTGTGTACTTAATTTTTATTTATTTTTGAGACAGGGTCTCGCTTTGTAGTCCACTCTGACCTTGTACTGTTTAGCCCAGGCTGCCCTCGAACTCATGGCAATCCTCTTGCCTCAGCCTCCTGAGTGCTGGGATTACAGGTGTGTGCCACCACACCTGTCTGCATGCTTAATGTTTAGAGAAATTACCAAGCCATTTTCCAGAGTGGCTATATCATTTTACATGCCCACCAGCCATGCATGAATGATCCAGTTTGTCCGCATCCTGACCAGCACTTGGTGCTGCCGCTCCTTTTTATTTCTGGTAGGTATGCAGTGATGTCTCATTGTGGTTAGACTTTGAGTTTCTTTGACAGATAATGGCGCTGATGATTTCTTCGTGTGTTCATTTGCTGTCTGTAGTTTCTTCAGTGAAATGTTTGCTCATGTCTTTTGCCCATTTTCTAATTTTTTTTTTTTACTTTGAGATTTTGAGAATTCTTGGTATATTCTAGATACCAGCCCTTTTACAAATATTTTGTTTCAGTCTGTAGCATGTCTTTTCATCCTGTATGCACAGTCTGTTGTGGGGCAAAATTCACAGAGTCAAAATTAATGTCTGTTTTCTCTTCCATGAGCCTGCTTTCAATATCAAGCCTAAAAATTCTGTGTCTAGCCCTAGACTATAAAGAATGATCTTCCTTTTCTTTTCCTTTTTTCTTTTCTTTTTCTTTTTTCTCTTTTTTTCTTTGCAAAGGGCTTATACTTTCACATTTTACATGTAAGTCTGTGATCCATTTGGAGTTGATTTTTGTATAATGCATGAAACTTAGGTTGATCCTCTGATGTTTTTTTGCCTGTTGCTGCCCTGTGCTCCAGTACCATATGTTGGAAAGGCTCCTTTTCCTCCAGCGAATGGCTTTTGTGTCTTGGTCAGAAATCAACTGGGCACATTTGTGTGGGTCTGCCTTGGATTCTCTGTTGTGTTCCACTCCTCTGTGTGCCTACTCCTCTGCCAGTAATATGCTAAGTGTCAGGGGGTACATAGTAATCCTTACTATCAAATAGAGTCGCTTCTTCACCTTTATTCTTCTGGGCTTTATTATTCTAGGGCTTGTGCCTTTCTATATAAACTTTACAATAAGCTTGTCTCTGCCTACGGGAAAAAAATCTTTCTGGGATTTTTTAAAGAATTGAGCTAGAATATAAATCAATTTGGGGAAAATTGACATCTTTACTATGTCAGGTCTTCCAATCATGAACACAGGGTCTCTCCATTTATTTAGGTCTTCTTTGATCTCATTCATCAACATTTTATGATGTTCAGCATACAGATTCTGCACATTTTTTATAAGTCTAGACCTTATATCTCATTTTCTTTGGAGTTATTATAATGATATTATTTTAATTTTTGGCTTTCATATGTTTGTTGTCGGTATATGGAAACAAAACAAAGTTACTTGATCTTAAAAAAATGTATTAATATGGGATTCTATTTCTGCCTAGGATATAGAAAACTTGAAAAGAACATTGCATCCATCCTAGCAATAAGAAAAACAATTTGTCTACAAAATCATAACTTGTCTTGAGCTCATCAGAGAACAGAGATCACAAGGCAACCATGTGAATTGCATTCTAAAGGACCCACAGCAGGGCAGGATCCTTGCACTGCACTCACTCCAGCTACTCCTGGGCTGCGTTTTATTGCTTGCTCAAGCTCAGGGAGCCAGAACATTCAGTTGCAAGTCACATGAAGCAGATTTGATATTTACAGACCAGCAGCAGGGAATAGCAGGAGCCTAGTGCTCATGATATGTGAGTTTTCCAAGGTTCAGGAAAATGACCAAGGGAGATACAGTCTCCTCTGCCTCTGCTTTTTTATACCCTAGGGGCAATAAGGCATGCTGAGCCAACATGTTGCAGGGCATCCTATTGCTAGAATGGATAGTGTGATGGTTGATTGACTGCATCAACTTGAGTAAAAGAAGTTTAAATCAGCCCAGCAATTCCACACCCTAGGGTGTAGAAGACCAACCCAAGAGCAGACTGTCACCTGGATGGTATAAAGGGGAAATGAAGAAAGGCAGATCTGCTTGCATTTCTTCAGAGGAGCTCCAGTCTTCATCTTCACCTTGGACGTCATCTCTTGGCTTCTAGTACTTCTGGCACAGATCCTTCGGCCTTCTGGCATAGACTCTTCAGCCGTCCATTGCAGACCAATCGACCTCCTGATAAGACTCACATGGAAAAATGCAGTGAGTGCCAGACCTTCAACTGAACCCTCTGCATTCTTCCTCAGCTGACTCCGTGGGTGGCCAGATTGTAAACCAATCTTGTAAATTCTTATATATTTGTATATCTTGTATTATATCTGTTTCCCTAGTAAATACTCACTGGTACAGGTAAGGACAGAGCCCAGGGTGTTCCAGCCAGCACCTCCCTATCTCAGGATGCTGCAGTCTCTGGATACTACATAGTTATTCTTGAAAACTGTAAGCAAAGCCAAAAAAAAAAAAAGGGTTGGGATTGGCCCGAGGTCACCTGAAGGACTGTCCTTCTCCCACAAATGTCTTCACCCTTTGCACAACACAAAAACCAGATGTACTAATATCCCCTTGTGCAAGTGTGGTGAGACCCAATTCAAGGTGCAAGTAAGTGTGTGGATAAGATGATTGCTGAGCACGGAGCAGAAACAGAAAATTCTGAGCACTCCAGGTTTACATCAAGCATACACAGGAGGAAGTTGCAATCTGTGAAAAACTAGGGGTAACTAGAGAAATAGCAAAGCCAACCCCACAGTAGTGTATCAATTTCCTGGCATAAATATCACTTGCTTCAGTGTCTGTTTTTGTTTCAGCATACTGCCCAGTAGTTACAAAATTTCAAGACCCACACACACACTAGGAAGATAACAAAGCAACTCTTTTTCAGGAGACTAAACAGTCAACAGAACAAAACCCAGAGATAATCCCAATGTTGGAGCTACCAGAGAATTTAAATAATTACAAGTAAACTGCTAAAGGATTCAGTAGAAAAGGTAAAAAACTTGTGTGATTGGACAGTAAATCTCAGAAAGAAAATGGAAGCTATAAAAGAGTGTCAAATTATAATGCTAGGATAAAAATCTATGATTGATCGACAAAGATGCCTCTAATGGACTTAACAGCAAACTAGACACAGCTGAGGAAAGAATATTTGAGATTTGTTACAAGCCAGTATAAGTTATCTAAACTGAGACTCAAAAAGAAAAAGAGAATTGGAATATTAAAAACAGGCCTTCCAAGAGCAATGGAACAATATCCAAGAAACTAATAAACATCTACTTGGAGTTCTAGAAGGAGACAATGAAAGAAAACAGGGTAAGAAAATATTAGGAAAGAATGACTGACAGCTGTCAAAAATTACTAAAACACAAAAATTATGAATCCAAGAAAATCAGAGACCCCCCACCCCAGCAGGATAATCTGTCTTTCTGTCTCACTGTCTCTTTGTCTCTCTCTCTGTCTCTGTCTCTCTCTGCCTGTCTCTCCTCCCATCACAATTAAAATGCTGAAGACCAAAACACAAAAAAATTTTGAAGGAAGACTGACAAAACAAGACATATTACAGTTAGAAGAACAATAATAAGATTTACAGTGAAGGGATAGAACAAGATGGCAGTCCAAGGCCTTCCAGCAATTGGTTCTCATAGAATTTGAGCAACATCCAGGCATGAAGTTACCTTCACAAGACCTAAAGACATAAGATAAGTGTAGCCTCTGGTTGCAGCTCTAGATGCTCCTGGGGGGCAGGTTGATGAGAGGATGGGAAAATAAAGAAAAGAGACAAAAGCTGGAGTCAGGTGGAGCCCCCTCTCCTGATGGGAGGAAAGGAACTGCTCAACCACTGTCGGGGCATTCATTTATACATTTAGCAAGATAAAGTCACAGGACACCCCTTTGCCTAGCAACCCATTGCTTGGATTGCACTGGGGCTTGGTGTTCTCTGGGCTGGAGCAGCTTGTTCACATGGCTCACCCCAGACACTCTCTGTTCTCTGGATGGCTTTGCTCCAGCCCAGCACCTGTGGTCAGTCGCCAGCTTCAGCCACTCCCAACAGGTAAGGGATGCTGGGACCTAGTTTTAGCATAATAATAAGAAAAGATACATCAAAGAATGTAGAGAGAACACAATCACATTATTCATGTCACCCCTCACCCAATGCCAAAAAGCCTGGAGAGACATGCTGCTCCTTGGTAGGAGAGGGAAGTCAGTACAAGCCTTTGACTTGTAGCCCAGTAGTATGCCACCATGGTTTGGATAGGGCAACCCACCCTGGAAGACACCCTTTCACACCCTATCCTGAGCCTTTTGAGACCACCCTATGACACTGGTTCTTCAGACTTCGCCACAGGCAGTTCCCCATGGCTGTTTCAAATCAGTAAGGCTTCTTTCTCTCCCCTCTTTGAGGCATTAACACTCCCTGTGTCTTTAAGACTTTTCCCTCCATCTCCTCAGTCCTCCTCCTCCTCTTCCACCTCCTTCCACTTCCCTCACCGGCCCAGACCTTTCTCTCTTAATCCTCCACTGCCAAGACTTTTCTTTCTTTCTTTCTTTCTTTCTTTCTTTCTTTCTTTCTTTCTTTCTTTCTTTCTTTCTTTCTTTTTTTTTTTTTTTTTTCAGCACCAGGGATTGAACTCAACCTCACACCTGCCAGGGCAGGTGCTTAAGCCACTGAGCCGAACTCCTGGCCCTAGTT
>RJWM01020315.1:6491-37525 GCA_004363535.1 Dasyprocta punctata
AACTCTGACATACACTGTCTCACAGTTCTAAAGACAGATTTTGAAAATCAAGGCATCGGCAAGTGTTGTCCCTGTAAAACTTGTAGGAAAATCTTTTCCTTGCTTCTTCCTAGCCTTTGGTGGTTTGTAACAATCACTGGTCATGCCTGGTGCACAAATGCAGCATTTCAGTGCCTTCAATCTCTGCTTCCACTGCATGTGGCATTCTCTTCTTGGGGATTTTTGTCTTCTCTAAATACTTTGCAATAATCTTGCTTCCAAATAAGTCCCACTCTGAGGTTCAGGGCTTCAAATAACTTTATGGAGAACACAATTCAACCAGAAAATACCCACATCTCCCTATCGCACATCTTTCCACTAAGTGGTGCAGTCTATGCCCCCTTTCCCTGAACCCAAGCAGAGATTTTTCACAGACTGAACCAATACTATGCACCAAAAGTGATATTAAGTCCCCTCTTTGAACTCAGTCACGATATTATTAGGAAGCCCAAATTAAAGGCTGATAGTGTACCTCAGTGACAGTATTTGCCTGGCATGTGCAAGTCCTGGGTTCAAGGTTCAGCAATAAATAAGTAAATAAATCAGACCCAAACTCATACACACAGAAACCACATAGAGCTACTTGTAATCCCAGCACTCAGGAAGCTGAAGCAAAACGAATACCACAAATTCGAGGCCAACTGGGCTTCATAGTGAGTTCAAGGCCAGCTTGAATTACATAATGAAAACCTGTCTCAAACAAACAAAAAGCAACCACATGGAGAGTGAAAGTAGAGGTATTTACTGTGGCCAATAGCCCAGCTGAGGTGCCAGCATCAACCAACATATGTGAACATGAATGTACTTCCAAAAGGCTCCAGGACCCAGCTAGAATCAATCTCTGACTCTGAGACTTTTTAGCTGAGACCACAGACACTGTGCGGCACAAACCACCTTCCTCATAGTGTTCTGTTTACATTCCTGGTACTTGTTTCAGCAGCACACATATTAAAATGATTCAGGCCAAGAATTTGGCTCAGTGGCATAAGCGCCTACCTGGCAAGCATGAGGTCATGAGTTCAATCCCCGGTACCAAAAACATACATACATACATACACATACATAAATAAATAAAATTGTTCATATTCCTTATCCATTACAGACATGCCCATACTAAAAATAATTTTCTGAAACCACTAAGTTTTTATGGTAGTTTGTTATATAGTTATAGAAACTATATAACTCACAAAATTAAAATATCTAACCATGATTAAAATAAACTCAGAAAATTAAAAGTTTAGGGTATTAGTAAGACATCATATAGAACTTGTTTTGTTTAAGAAAGAATAAAGAATTTGAATACATAGTTGAGGAAAGAAAAATACCTTTTTACTTGCTTAGAAAGTAAAAAATTGATATGTTTTGAAATTTTGTTGCATTTTTTTTTTGCTTCTTTTTATCCTTGAATAAAATGGATTTGAAGGAAAAAAGTACTATAAATAGGCACAAGGACAGTACACTAAGAAAATATAAATATTAGAATCAGAAACTTACCCTAATGCTCAGGAAGCCTAACAACATTTAATTAAGTCAGAAAAACATATCATTGATTTGGGACGCAAAGTCAAAATGCATATAAACCTACAGTACAAAGTTAAACCATGTCATTACTCTTTTACTGCTATTAAAAATGACATTTAGGCCAGAATATAGCTCAGTGGCACAGTGCCTGCCTAGCAAGCATGAGGTTCTGAGTTCAATTCCTGGTACCAAAAATAAATAAATAAATAAATAATAATAAAATAAAATAAAAATGGCATTTCTGGGTTCTCAGAAAGAACTGGTTAATTTGCATTATAATTGCTCCAAATTCAGAAACTTATTAGGGAGTGGTTGCAACTCCCTTTAATAGGGGTGAGCTGCATTCCATGCTGCCTGAAGAAGTTGTCCTACTTCACTGTCTGTTCTTAATTTTTATCAATAAGGCTGCTCACCCAACTATCTCAGGCCCTTCTACTAGCTACCTGACTCATAAACTAACTAAATAAACTATTTTTGGAGCAATACAGCAACACCAAAGGAGACTCAGTTGGCCTCAGATAGGCAGTCCCCCTCTCATCCCCACCAGTATGTCCCACCTTGAGCCATGACGGGTATCAGGTGCACAGAGTCCTTAGTTCTGGGAAACAAGGTGAGGCCAGAAAAGGAGCCACCCGCTCTCCTGTCATGTAATGCACATTCCTGGGAAACCTGGCACCAAACTATTCCTAGACAACCTGTTTCTGGGTCAGGGTTTCAAAGCACAGCAGGTCCCTTGCAGCGACCTATTGAATGTCAGCCCTTGTTACATACGGTGGCACAGGCCTACAATCCTAGCACTGGAGAGGCTGAGGTAGGAGGATTGCCAAGAGTTTGAGGCCAGCCTGAACTACATAGCAAGACCCTATCTCACAAAAAAAAAAAAATCAATCCATCAACACAAAAATAATACCATTTTCTACATCACCTTACAAAAAAGATTTTAAGATACAGGTGTAGAATAAAATGTGTAGACCAAAATGACAAGGGAGATCTATATTTATTGAGGTCTCGTCAAATATAAACTGTTCTTTCTGCCTCTCTGTCTCTGGGTCTCATTCTCTCATTCCCTCATTCTTTCCTTCCTCTTACTTCTCTGTATCTCTACTTGTTTCTCTCTCTTTGACTCTGTGTTTATCTTTATTTCTATCATTCTGTCTATGTGTTACACATATACTCTAATGCTAACACACTCACATATAGAAGAAAACATACTCATATTCACACATACGGTCATGATGAAAATGTGCAACCTAACTTACCTAAAATAAATCTCATTAAGGTAGTCTCCACATTGTTAACCACTAAAATCACTTAATGATTACTTACCCTTGATATACCTTTTTAAAATTAACTCATTATGCTAAAATATTTTCAACTTGCTTATCATTTTAAAATTAAGCCAGCGTGGTGGCACATGCCTGTAATAGCACTTGGAAGGCTGAGGCAGGAGAAGTGCCTGGAGTTCAAGGCCAGCCTGGGTAACACTGAGTTCAAGGCCAGCATGAACTATATAATGAGACCCTATCTCAAAAAACAAAATTAAATAATAAAAAGAATTTAAATTAAAATCTACATGAAGAGGCATACATTATTCAACTGTCTAATATACTGTTTCAAATAAAAATAGCTCAAAGGTCCAGATGTGGAACTTCTGGGAAGATGGCAGAGTGATAAGCAGCAGGGAAAGAGCCTCTCTGAGATTTGCTGTCCAGACATTGGAATACAGCACTTCGAGGAAAACAAGAAAGAAAGAAGTCGGTCCCCTGGATCCAGGAAGGACATGAAGCAAGAAGTGAAGTCCATGGGGAGAGCAAAAAGAAACATCAACAAAAGAAGAAAGTGGAAGAAGAAGGTGGCGCCTTCTTCCTGAGTTGAGACTCACTTCATGGGAGGAGCAGTTCAAAACTGTGGATACACTGTGACTGCTGGCAACCCCAAAGGACTCCATGGAGAGATGCAGCAGTGCAACAGAGGAGTGGATACCATGAACTGTACTGGCTGGTGAGTGTAACAGATTTGGCCACCCTGAAGGAGGGCGACTGGCCAGGAGACATCTTGCAGAAGGGCCAACTGAGCTCGGAACTGTGAACAACTGCTAGCTCCACCCAGCAGCTTACAGCTGAGTTCAAGCCCGCACTGACTGACACAGGATGAATGGGTCTGGTCCCAGCCACATGGCCAGCAATCAGCATGAACTTCAGCAAGAATAAAGGTGCAGGATCACTCAGACTATCCACTACCTCATTGTAAAGCTACTGCTGGCTTGCTGGGGTAAATCAACACAGATCTGGACTCTGTCTCCACACATTGTCTACCAATGACAGCAAAGACAAAGCTTGAAGTAGACTTTTTTCCCTCTCTTTTCTTGCTTTTTTGTTCTATTTTGTTTTTGGTGGGTTTTAGCTTCATTATTTGATCTTGTTTTTATATGAGTATAAACATAGTTTTAGTTTTGTTTGTTGTTGTTTTTTTGTTTTGTTTTGTTTTGTTTTGGGTACCAGGAATCAAACTCATGACCTCCCATTTAGCAGGCAAGCACTTGAGCCACTGAGCTAAACCCCTGGCCTAGTTTCTAGCTTTTTTGTGTGTGTTGGTTGTTCTGTTCTGTTCTTCCTTTTATTTCTTTCTCCCTTTTCCTCCTGTCTTCTGCACCAGTTTCCAAAGTTTGTATAATCCTCCTTTATCCTCCAGTCTTGCTTCTAATCTCTTTCTCTTCTATTTCTCTAAATTTTCCCATAACCCCTTTTAAATTTTCTTCCCTGAGAATAAAATTGGCATACTGAGGGCTTATTTATTGCATACAATTTTCTGTTTGCTTTAGACTTTGTTATATAACCACATATCTAGTTCATATGGTTAGAGGTAATTAATGGCTCAGTTTGTTATTTTCCAGGCTGTGTTTGATGGTATTGTTAATGCTGATTGTACCACTTGACCAAAAGTAACATAACTTTTCTAACCAGCTGTTCTTCCTGGAATACCAGAATGCGATTGCCTAAGGGTCATAGAAAATACTGTGGGGCAGTGCCAAAGAACCAGGGACTGAGTCAAGTAGGCAGCAACTTCTCATCCCCAATAAATGAAGAGGTAGGCTCTTGCAACACACTCAAAACTCAAAACCCAGCTATACCTGGAAGCCACCTTTGAGAAGCAGTCATTTCCTAAGGGTTGTAAATACAAAGCTACTCACCATAGGCATCATAAGCATCAACCCAGAAATTAAAATTAAAAGAAAAAGAAATAGAAAATGAGAAGACACTTAAGATGCAACTCCAGATTTCTGGTTCACTGAAGGTAAAACCAGGGGGCAATGAGGTGGGACAATTCAAAAGCCACCCACCTGGTCTCTCTGAAGTAATAACAACAAAGCAAATGAATAAGGCACTAGAAAAAAATCAAATCAGAAGTAATTTCTTAGATAATGACAAATGGTGACTGCAATGAAAAACATGTTTAGTGACTACAGGAAATGCAGATTTGAAAAATAAAAGAGTTTAGGAAAATGATGGAAACCATCAATTTACAACATTTGAAAGAAACAGAATCTATGAAACACATTGAAGCAGATATCCAGGAGACTAAAATTTTCATTAAATGTATCCACAGAATTCTGGCTTCCACCTCTGTCTGTGTGCTCCCAACACATGAATTAACCTCAGCTCAGATCTTCATAGGAGCCAGCTCCAAGTCCCCTGCACTCAGCACTTTTTACATTTTATCATACTCTGTTCATCTTTAGGCAACAGAGCTCTTTCTTCCCCAACCCTCAACTAAAACTGATATGAAGGTTCAATCTGTAAAACATGTAAAACGTGACTATACAAATATGTTAGTTTATACAGGTCAAACGCATAACATTTTGCTAAGAAAAATCAATGTAACTATGAAGCTATTCTGACATGAAGTTTTAAATCAAAAGAGATTTAGCATGTTTTCTGCACAGCATAAGATATAATTTATTTAACATTTAAAGTAATCATTGTAAGTATACTATTATTTTGTTTGAAAAATATTTGATTCACTTTCCCTCTTAAAAAAAGAAAGAAAGAAAAGAAAGTGTCCACAGCAGGATAAACCAATGAGGACAGAATCTCAAACACAGAAGACAGGCTTGCAGCTAGCAATCATGAAGAAAAAGATTTTTTAAAACTAGCAAGGCACCAAGAATATCAAGTCAGCAGTTGCTAGATGTTGTAAAAAAGAATAAATTAAAATTGATTGCAGTCAATGAAAAAGCAGGAGATACCACAAATGATATAAAAAACCTATTCATGGACATCATGGCAGAAAACTTCCCAAGTAGGGAGAAAAAACTTGACATACAGATAAGTGAGGCATGTAAACTGCAACTAACCATGATTTTTTTAAAAATCTACACCAAGGCATACAATAGTCAAGATTTCAGAACTTCAACACAAGAATATAATATTAAAAGCTGTTAGAGAAATGAAACAAATTATAAAAGAAAGCCCATCAGAATAACAGCAAATTTCTCAACACAAACCCTTAAGGACAGCTTGAAGCATTTCAAACTCTAAAAGAAAACAACATCCAATACAGACTGATGTACCCCACAAAACTGTCTTTCAGTAGTGATGGAAAAACAAGATACTTTCAGGGAAAAGAACACCTGAGGAAATTCATGAATACAAAACCAGAACTCCAAAATGTTCTTAAGGACATTCTAGAAAGAGGTAACAAGAACTACAACTGCATGAACCCCAACAAAATGAATCCAACAGGCAAAGCAAACAATTCAACAGGGGGGGAAAAAAGGGAGTCAACAACAGGAAAATAACATGACAAGGATATGTCAATACATCAATGTAAATTGTTTCAATTCACCAATCAAAAGAAACAGATTGGCAGAATGGATCAAGAAATGAGATCCAACAATACGCTGCATACAAGAAACACATTTAATTCAAAAAGAAATATACTTGCTGAAAGTCAAAGGATGGAAAATAATACTCCATGCTTCAGGAACCCAGAAAAAAGTAGGGGTAGCTATTCTATTTGCAAACAAAATAGATTTCAAGCCAAGACTGACCGAGAGACCAAGAATGTCACTACATCCTTGTAAAGAGAACAATCTAATAAGAAAAGGTAAAAATCATAAATATATATACAACAAACACTTCCAACTATAAAACAGTGCTTCCAACTATAAAACACATATTAATGGACATGAAAAATCAAATAAGCCCTAAAACAATTGTCTTGGAGGATCTTAAAACCCCACTGTCACAAAAAGACAGATCAACTAGACAAAAAAAAATCAACAATGAAATATTAGAACTGAACCAAACTGTTTTCTGGGTTTTTCGTTGTTGTTGTTGTTGTTCTTTTGGGGTTTTTTTTGTACCAGGGATAAGCCACTGAGCTAAATCCCCAGTCCTATTTTTTGAGACACAGTCTCACTATGCAGTTCAGGCTGGCCTTGAACTCACTTTGTAGCCCAGGCTGGTATCAAACTTGATATGATCTACCTGCCTCAGCCTCCTGAATGCTGGGATTACAGGTGTGTGCCACCATGCCCAGCTTGAATCAGACTTTTGAACAAATGGACTTAGTAGATGTCTACAGAGTGTTCCACCCAATGACATTCAGATTACACAGTCTTCTCAGCTACACATAGAATGTTCTCCAGAAGAGATTACATACTAGTTCATAGAACATGCTTAAATAAATGGAAAGAAAATAAAATTATCCCATGCAAATTATCAGACCATAGTGCAATGAAATTGGAAATCAATAGCAAAAGAAACCACAAGAACTTCATAAATACATGGAAATTAAATAACACCCTCCTGAATAACCAATGGATCACAGATAAAATCAAAAAAGAAATTAGTTTCTACAATTAAATAATAATGCTAATACAACATACTGGAACTTGTGGGACACAATGAAACCAGTCCTACAAGGGAAATTTATAGCACTGAATACCTGTATCAGGAAAACAAAGAGAGCTCAAATAAACAGCTTAATGTTGAACCTCAAGCTTCTACAAAAAAAGAAGAGCAGGCTAAACCAAAAGTTCATACAAGGAGGCAGGCGTGGTGGCACACGCCTTTAATCCCAGCACTCAGGAGGCTGAGGTAGGAGGAGCGCTGTGAGTTCGAGGCCGGCTTGGGCTACAACATGAGTGCAAGGCCGGCCTGAGCTACACAGTGCAACCCTGCCTCAAAAAACCAGGGCTGGGAGTTTGGCTCAGTGACTTAAGCTCCTGTCTGACAGGCACGAGGTTGTGAGTTCAATCCTTGGTGCCGCAAAAAAAAAAAAAAAAAAAAAAAGTTCATACAAGGGAGGAAATTGTAAACATCAGAGCAGAAATTAAGTGAGACTAACAAAACAATACAGAGAATCAATGAAATAAAGAGTTGGTTCTTTGAAAGATTAAATAAAATTGACAAACCCTTAGACAACCTTATCAAAAAAAAAAAAGGAAAGACTCAAATTCATGCAATTAGGAATGAAAAGGGTGAAATCACAATAGACTCTGCAGAAATCCAGAAGATAAGTTTACAGTGAAACAGTTTATAATAGCCAAATCTTGGAAACAGCTCAAATGCCCATCAACTGGCCAGCGGATAAAGAAGATGTAGTTTAAAGTAAAACAACAACGAAAAAACAAAGGTAGGGACCAGGAATGCGGCACAGCAATGTAGTGCCTGTCTGGCAAGCACAAGGCCCTGAGTTTGACTCCTGGTACCAAAAAAAAAAAAAAAAAAAAAAAAAAAAAAAAAAAAAAAAAAAAAAAAAAAAAAAAAAAAAAAAAAAAAAAAAAAAAAAAAAAAAAAAAAAAAAAAAAAAAAAAAAAAAAAAAAAAAAAAAAAAAAAAAAAAAAAAAAAAAAAAAAAAAAAAAAAAGGAGAAAGAGAAGGAGAAAAGATTCTTATATGCAATGGAGTACTACTCTGCCACAAAAAAGGATAGGCTCGAGACATTTCCAGGTAAATGGATGCACCTTGAGACCATAATCTTAAGTGAAATAAATCAGAAACACATTTATAAATACCACATTGTGTCACTGGTGTGAGAAACTGAAAGTGTAAATAAGAACCAAAATGTGTAATAGGTACTGTGAAACAGGAAGGAAATGTTATGTTCAAATAGGGAGAGAAACAAGGCAGAGGGAAGAGGAAAGGAAAGAAAAGTAAAAACAAATGAGAAAAGAAGGAAAAAATGGAAATAAACTTTTATAAATGAGGAGGGAAGAAGGGGTTGAAGGGAGGGTAGGGCAATGAGAAAAAAAGAATCAAGTTATATCATGTATAGGTACAAATTCTCTATGATAAACGTTATCATTAAAGATAGCTAAAATATACCAATAAAATCTGACTGGCGGGGGGGGAGGATGGTCCAGGTATAAGACCTGAAACTTTGAAACTTTTGTAAGAAAACAGGGAAAACACTTGAATATGTAGGCACTGGAGAAGTCTTCCTGAATAGGACTCTAATAGCACAGGAAACAGTAAGTAAATGGGAGCACAAATTAAAACTTTGCTGTTTCCTCTACCCAGCAGAAGAAATAGCAAACACAGTGCAGACAAGTATCAATCTGTTTCAGCCTCCCAAGTGCTGAGATTAGAGGCATGCACCACCATGCTCAGCAAAAGATAATTTCTTGAAGAATTTCAGTCTTACGCTAAGTGAGATAAGCTGGTCTCACAAAGTCTATTTATATCATGTTTTTTCCTAGATGAGCAATCTAAAAGGGGAAAAAAAGAAGAGCAAAGAGAAGAGACAACAGGAAACTAGAAAGCAAACTTTAGAGATAGGAAAGGGAATGAAGGGAAGTGAAGATAAGGGAGACAGGAGGTAATAAAGATGAAAATAATCAATATATTATCTGCATGTACTAGCATACCTAAACAATTTTTATTATTCTGAATTGTTAACACACACTGATAAAAAATAACAAATTTCTTTTCTTTGGGAGCAGGGGTTGCAGATCCCGAGAAGTGGCAAATCCAGTTTTTGATTGCCAGCACACACACACGCACACACACACACACACATATATATATATTGTTTTTTTTTACACACACATATATTTTATTGTGCAGTAGTAGTACCTGTCAGTTCTAGGCAAAAGTTTCTCAAGTCTCATCTTTAGCCCTGGTTATAAAAATAATAAATTTCCAGAAAAAAAAAAAAAGAATTTCAGAATTTAACAAGAGTGACACCAGAATACTCACTACAATGCAAAACTATCTTTCAAAATAGATGAAGAAAAAAAATAGAGGAAGAAATAAGATATTTCCATGACAAAGAGCACCTTAAAAAATCCATGACCACCAAATGAGTGCTACAAAAAATTCTCAAGGATGTCCTATAAAGAGACAACAAAGCCAACAATGCCAAAACATGTAATAGAATGAATACACAAGGCAGAGTGAGCAGATAAGCACAAGGGAAAAAATATCAGCAACAATAAAATAATGCAATATCAGGAATAAGTCCATACCTTTCAGTAATAACTTTCTACAAATCCCCAATCAAAAAGTACAGATTGACAATGGATCAAGAAACAAAATCTAATGATAGTCTATATAAAAGAAACACATTTAGCCAAAAAAGAAATTCAAAGACTAAAAATCAAAGAATGGGAAAAAAAGTACTCCACGCAACAGGAACCTGAAAACAATCAGGAGTAGCTATCCTATTTTCAGACAAAGTAGACTACAAGCCGAAACTGATGGATCAGAAGAGGCAAAAAAAGTCACTATGTACTCAACAATTCAACAGAAAGAGATAGCGACTATTAATATATACATACCAAATACTGGTGCACCCAACTTCATAAACAAACACTACTTAACATGAAAGATCAGGTAAATATCAACACAATTATAGTGGGGGACCTCAATACCCACTGCCACAAAATAGATCAACTAGATCAAAAAAACAAAATCAACTAATATCAGTGTTGAACCAAACCTTCAAATAAACGGACTTAACCAAATTCAACAATGTTGCAGGATACAAAATCAACACAAAATATCAATAGTGTTCCTGTACATCGAAAATTAACTCACTGAGAAAGACATTAAGAAAAAAATAGCAAGGGCCGGGAGTTTGGCTCAGTGGCTTAAGTGCCTGCCTGGCAGGAATGAGGCTATAAGCTTGATCCCCAGTGCCACAAAAAAAATAATAATAATAATAATAATATATATGTATATCATTCATGATAACATCAAGAAAAATGAAATACTTCAGAACTAACCTAACCAAGGAAGTGAAAGACCTCCACAATGAAAACTATAGTATTCTGGAAAAGGAAATCAAAGGGAACATCAGAAAATGAAAACTGGGTATGGTGGCACATGGCATCGCAGCACTCAGGAGACTGAGGCAGGAGAATCACTGCAAGTTCAAGGTCAACCGAGGCTATGTAAGTGGGTTCTAGGACTGCTGAGCTATAATGCAAGACCCGTCTTAAAAAAACAAACAATGAGAAAAAATGGAAAAAGATTCTCCATTTCCGGGTAGGCAGAAACAATATAGTCAAAACGGCCATTCTTCGAGAACTGATACACAGATTTAATGCAATCCCAATCAAAATACCAACAGCATTCCTCATAGACCTAGAGAAAACAATCCTAAAATTCATATGGAACCAAAATAACAAAAGTAACCCTGGTTAACAAGAACAAAGCAGAAGCTATCACAATTCCAGGTTTCAAGTTATATTACAAAGCTACAGGGATAAAAACAGCATGGTACTGGCACAAAAATACACACAGGTCAATGGAACAGAAGACGTAGAGATGACCCCAGGCACATTCAGCCATCTGATATGATCTTTGACAAAGGGACCAAAAACCATACACTGGAGGAAAGATAGTCTCTGTTATCCACCTACAGAAGACTGAATCTAGACCCATATACTAAATTAAAATCTAAAGATCTAAATGTTAAAACAAAAACATTTAATCTGCCAGAAAATAAAATAGACACAAGCACAGCCAAGGACTTTCTGAAACAAACCCCAAAGGCACAAGAAATAACATCAAGAATCAACAAATAAAATTAACAAGCACTCCCCCTCCCATGCATGATGGAAATACCATGACCACAGCAGCCCAGCCCTCCCTGACACAGTTATCAACTGGGAATCTGGTACATGAAAAGTACTATAGACAGGTTGATACACGCAATACTGGAAGGGTGTTGGCTTCAGATGCTGCTGTTTTCCTGAAAAAATCAGGGCTTCCAAACTTGATACTTAGAAAGATTTGGGATTTAGCTGACACAGATTACAAAAGCACCCTGAACAAACAGGAATTTTTTGTTGCTTTGCATCTTGTGGTATATGTCCACAGTGGACTAGAGGTTTCACTGAACAGCTTGAACCTGGCTGTTCCTCCAGCAAGATTTCATGATACCAGCAGTCCTTTGCTAACCACTGGAACTTCTGCAGCTGAGCGCCCATGGGCTGTAAAATCTGAAGATAAGGCCAAATGTGATGCTATTTTTGATAGGTTAGACCCAAGGAGTGGATTTTTGTCTAGTGATGAAGTGAAACCAGTGTTACTCAACTCTTAAATTACCTGTGGAAATCCTTGGAAGACTTTGGGACTTTGATTTTGACCATGAGGGAATGCTTGACAGAGATGAGTTTGCAGATGCCCTATTTTTGGTATACTGTGCATTGGAGAAAAAACCTGTGCCAACAACCTTGCCTCCAGCTTCAGTGCAATCATCTAAAAGAAAAACTTGGGTTGTATCCCCTGTAGAAAAAACCAAGTATGATGAAATCTTCCTGAAAACAGATAAATATATGGATGGATTTGTGTCTGGATTGGAAGTCCATGAAATCTTCCTGAAAACAGGTTTACCTTCTATTATGGGTATGGTCCTTCTGTTATGGGTATGTCCCCCCAAAACCTCATGCAATCATGGACGGGGCTGAGTCTGATATTTGTGATCAATCTGTTGTTTGGTGCTGGGATTGGTGATGTGAGTGTTGCACCCACCCAGGGGCAGAACCGACATACAGTGTAAGGGCGGGAGGAAGGCGTGTCCTCTCTCTCTCTCTCTCACTGGTTCACACCTTGCTGTTTGGCAGCCACCATGAATGGCAGCCCCGCCATGCCACACCGCCTTGGAGCCAACTGAGTATGGACTGAAACCCCCAAAAACTGTAAAAAGTCAACTTTTTCCTTCCTAATTTTGGACATCAGGTATTTGTCTCAGCAACAAGAAAAAAGTAGGGAAGACAGAAGTTGGTACCAGTGGAGTGGGGTCGTTGCTGTGACTAAACCTGACCATGTGGTTCAAGAGCCTTTGGAAATGGCTCATGGGAAGAGTTTGGAAAGGTTTGGCGATGTCACCTGAATGCATAGAGCTGGAACAGCTTACACTGTTCTGTAGGGGAGATCCTGGTCAGAGCTTAGAAGACCAGAAGATTGTCTAAAAGCCTGCCAGTAAAGACCAAGCTAGGGAGGTTTCTGCTGGGAAGAAGGACTGCATTGATTGTTGCACTCCACACGATGTGTGTTATGGCTTGGCAGAAAGTTTGTCTGCATTTTGCTCATGCCCAGAGACTTTGCCTGAGACTGAGATTAAGGGAGATGGACTGATTAATCTGGCAAAGGAAATTTCAAGGAAGTTGAATGTTGAGGCAGTGCTGTGACTATTGTTGGGGGCCTTTAGCCAGATTTATGTTGTGATCAAGAGCAAAGAGCCCAGCAGGATGTTTTAAAACGTGAGTTTGACCAGAAAGCTGTGGACTGTAAAGATAGAGCTGAGACTTCAATTGCTGAGAAAGAACAAAGAAATAAAATGATGGCCTGGGGGCATTCTGGGAAGCAGCAAGCCTCCACCCTTTGCAGTCTCAGACTGTCAAAAGTAAAAGAGTTTGCTTAGAGGAAAAAGCCACAGAGTGCCAAGTTTCAAAGTGGCAACGGAGGCCATGGGAGGTTCCAAAATAGCAGCAGCCACATCAGATTCCAGAATGATGGCAGCACAGAGAAGCTTTTCCTCACAATCAGGTTCAGAGAGCTCAGCGATCCAGGCACTTGACCCCAAGAGATGGGAAAGCCTGGCTACTGCTCCAGCTGGCAACAGACCCTGGCAGCATCCACATGGTGCTGGTTTTAAGTACAAGGAAAATGTGCAGCTTTTGTCCCAACTTCAGAGGGCAATATGTAAAGATGCAAGGGCGAAGCCAAGGCTACAATGGAAAACCTAGAAGTTTGAAAAAGTCAGAAACATGGATCGTCCAAGAAAAGCTGCAGGAACAGAACGGAATGAGCTTAAGAGAAAAGCTGTGAGAAATGGAGCCCCTGGAAATGCTACAAGGGGAGAATCACTCAAGCCTTTTGGAGCTTGCAACCAGATTGCTTCAGATGCTGAGTGTAGAACTCCAGGACTTAAATGTTTGCTCTGCTGGATTTTGGATTTGCTTTGGTTCCAATGCTTTGTATTCCCGTTTGTAATTTTTGGAACAGTAATGTTTATTTTGTGCCTTTGCATTTTGGAAGTGTTTAACTTGTTTTCATTTGTACAGGGTGTTACAGTTAAGAGTTTGCCATAGATCTCGGAGGAGATTTGGGACTTGGACTTTTCAGCAATGCTGAAATTGTTAGGACTGTGGCAACTTTTGGAAATGGACGAAATGTCTTTTGTATAAAGGATATACATGAGTCCCTGGGGGGCAAGGGGTGGAATAGGTATGGTCCTGTGTCCCCCCAAAGGCTCATGTAATCATGGACTGGGCTGAGTCTGGCATTTGTGACTGGCTTGTTGTCTGGCACTGGAATTGGTGATGTGAGTGTTGCACCCGCTCAGGAGTGGAACCAACACAAAGTGTTAAGGGCGGGCGGAAGGTGTGCCCTCTGTCCCCTCTTTCTCTCTCTCTCGCTGGTTCATGCCTTGCTGTTTGGCGGCTGCCATGAATGGTGGCCCCACCATGCCACGCTGCCTTGGAGCCAACTGAGTATGAACTGAAACCCCCAAGGACTGTAAGAAATAAACCTTTCCCTTCCTAATTTTGGGTGTCAGGTATTTTGTCTCAGCAACGAGAAAAAAGTAACTAAGACACCTTCTACCTTACTAGCCTGTATTTGGGTATTATGTGACACAAAAGACTGTGGGAAGCTTTCAAAGAACATTTGCTTTGGCTTTTCACTTAATCAATCAAAAGTTAATAAAAGGTATTGATCATCCTTGCATTCTTACTCCTGATATGATTCCACCATCACACAAAATGACTTTACAAAAGAACATCATAGGATCAAATTCTGTTGCAGATTTCTCTGCTATTAGGGAGTGAGATAGTCTTAACAGTGAAATAGCTATCTGCAGAGGGAAAAGAATAAAGTGGAAAGAGACCATAAGGAGAAAGAAAACACTGTTGAACAGAGGACAAGTGAGGTTCAGGATCTTCAAGATGAAGTTCAAAGGGAGAACGTTAATCTGCAAAAACTACAGGCCCAGAAACAGCAAGTATAGTAACTCCTCAATAAAGTGGATGAAGAGAAAGCCCAGATAGAGGAGCAACTCAAAAAAGTCAGAAAGAAATGCACTGAGGAGGCCTAGTTGATCTCATCTTCGAAAACTAAAATAACTAGTCAAGAATCACAGATCTTGACTTACGAGGAAGAAATGGCCAAAGCAAGGAAAGAGTTGAGTTGCCTACAACAAGAAACTGTAGCACTGGAGGAGAGTGTGGAGTCAGGAAAGGCTCAGCTGGAACCTCTTCAACAGTACCTTCGAGAGTCACTGCAGGAAATCAGTTCAATGCAAATGAGACTGATGGAAACAAAGGATCTGGAAAATCATAAAAATCAATCGAATTGGTGCAGTAGCCCACACAGTGTTCTTGTAAATGGCGCTACAGATTATTGCAGCCTTAACACGAGCAACAGCAAAGCAATCAACCTTAAAGAACCTGCTGACGGCCAGAGCAACCTAGAGTCTGAGCCCATAAACTGGGAGTCTCCAGCAAGTAGTCCTGAAATACCACCTTCTGATGTGACTGATGAAAATGAAGTGGTGACTGCTGCTATTAATGAAAAGTTTGTCCTGAAGCTGATAATGACAAACATACAAAAGAGGAAGACCCATTTAATGTAGAATCAAATTCACTGACAGATCCAGTTGCAGATACAAACCTGGATTTTTCCCAGCCCAATCCTTTTGCTGGCAGTAATCCTTTCAAGAATGATCCTTTTGGGAAAATAGGCCCATTTGGTGGTGATCCTTTCAAGGTACAGATCCCCTTGCATCTGACTGTTTCTTCAAGCAATCTTCTAATGACCCTTTTGCTACTTCAGGTACTGATCTTTTCAGTGTACCCAGCATCAGCACTAATGTATTAGGAGAAACACTGAAGTACAATTATCCTTTTGCTCCTGGGTGGGACAGTTGTCACTGCAGCAAGCAATTCAGCAACAGACTCTATTGCTTCTGTTTTCAGAAATGAAATTTGGAAATGAATTTGCTGACTTCAATACATTATCAAAGGTCAACAATGAAGATCCTTTCAGTTCAGCTACATTGAGCTCTGTCAGCACTGTGGCCATTCCTAAACATGCATTTGAGGAAACATCGGTCAAGAATGAAGAAGTACCCCCAGCACTGCCATCAAAGACTAGAACTCCAACAAGACCCTGCCCACCACCACCTGAGAAAACACCCATCAACAAATTGGATTCTTCTGATCCCTTTAAAGTGAATGATCCATTTCAATCTTTCCCAGGCAGTGATAGCCCCAAAGAAAAAGATCCTGATAAGCTTTGTGATCCATTCACTTCTGCTTCTATGACTGCCAATAATGAGGCTGACCTAAGCAATCTTGCTAACTTCAGTGTTTATCCCTCTGAAGATATGACTGAATGGACCAAGAGGGAGAGTGAGACAGAGGAAGAGCTCAACTGAGCCAGCAAGAACAAGAAGACTTAGAAACAGTTATTGCACTTAGCAAATATGAGGTATCGGAGGCATGAAGAATCCTCTTGTCCTTTGTCAACAACAAAATATTAATCTTCCTGAATATTGAAGTTATTTACCATGTATATCAAAACTACCTATGAGCATGGGAATACAAAAGGGTTAAGAATCCTGTAAATGTGATAAAAACTTTAGTTTTTTCTTTTAACTCTCCTTCAGATTTGTCTCTTTTTATTTTTTCCTCGGATAAGACAGCTTTACCTAGGGAGGAAAAATTAACAAGCTTCTTCACAGCAAAAGAAATAACCTACGTAGTAAAGAGACAACCTACAGAATGAGAAAAAAAATTTAGCCAGCTATTCATTGGACAGAGGACTGATATCTAGAATACACAAACAACAACAACAACAAAAAAAAAAAACTAGACCTTCCAAAAGAAAAGAACCAATCAAAAACTGGAAAGCTTAAATGAATAGATGCTTTTAAGAAGTAGTACAAATGGCCAAAAGAGAACATAAAAAAAAATGTTCAACACTGCTGGCTGTTAAAGAAATGCAAACAGAAAAAGACTTCCGGGAAGATGATAGAGCAGTAAGCAGCAAAGAAAACAGCCTCTCTGAGAGTCACTACGCAGATGCTCAAATAAAGCATCACGAGGAAGACAAGTAAGGAAGTGGGTCCCCTGGACCCAGGAACAATCTGAAGTGCAAACTGAAGCCCACAGAGAGAGTAAAAAGAAAAATTTCAACAAAGAAGACAGTTGCTGGTGGCACCTTTACCCTGAAATGGAACTCCCTGCATGAAAGGAGCTGTGCAATTCTGGGGACTCACAGTCACAGCAATGGTGATGGCTGGTGACCCCAGAAGCCTCTGCAAAGAGATGCTACAGTGAAGGGGAACAGCAGACCTGGAGGACTGCAATGGCTGACAGTGAGTGCTGAGGATTCAGTCCTACCACAAGAAGAGAACGATTAGCCGGGAGCCATGTTGGAGACGGGCCAGATAAGACCAGAACCCAAAACTGCTGCCGGCTTCCTCTAGCAGCTCCCAGCTGGGTGCAGACCTGTGGAAATTACTAGGACTGCAGCAAGCCCAGTGAGTCTGGTCTCAAGGCAGGCCTGCTGAGGTTAATCACTACTCTTCCATAAAGCAACTGCTGGCCTGCTGGGATAGATCAGCATGACTTGGGACTCTGTCTCCACAGGTTGTCTACTAATGAAACCACAGAGAATCCTCAAAGTGGACTATTTCTGTTTCTTTTTTCTTTTTTTTTTTTTTCTCTTTTCTCTTTCTCCTTCATTGTTTATATATGAGTGTGAAAGTGGTTCCTAACCTCTTTGTGTGTGTGATTCTGTTCTGTTCTTCCTTTTATCTCTTCTATCTCTCGGTTCCTTCAGTCTTCTGCATCAGTTTCCCAAAGTTGGCATGATCCCCCTTTGTCTTCCAACCTTACTTCTAATCTCTTTCTCTTCTCCCACTTGTCTATTTTAAATTTTAACCCTGAGGGCAAAACTGACACATTATAGACTTACATATTGCATATAATTATCTGATTTGTTTTACATTTTGTTATATAATCACAAATCTAATTCATACCTTTAAAAGTTGCAAATTAAGGGATGGCTCAGTTTGTTGTTTTCTAGGCTGTGTTTGATGCTATTGTTACCACTATAGCCAAAACTGACATAATTGTTCTAAACAGCTGTTGATCCTGATAACCCATGACTGAGATTAACTAAGGGTCACAGAAAACATGGTGGCACAGCGCCAAAGAACCAGGGACTAGGCCAAACAAGCAACAACTTTCCCATCTCCAACAAACTGAAGAGGTAAGATCTTCCAACAGACTCAAAACCCCAAATCCAGCTACACTTGGAAGATACCTCAGAGAAATAATCATCACCTAAGGGTCCTAAATACTACCAATAAAGCAACCCACCATAGGCAACTTAAAAGCATTATCCCAGAAATTAAACCAAAAAGAAAAAAAAAGAAAAGAAAATGAGAAGGCACATAAGCAAAATGTAACCTCAGACATCCAGTTCACCAAAGGCAAATACAGGGGGCAGTGAGGTGGAACAACCTGAAAGACCCTCACCAGGTCTCTCTGAAGTGGAAATAATAAAACAATTGAATGAGGCTCTGGAAAAAATGAAATGAGAAATAATCTCTCAGATAAGTACAGATTACCAAAATACACACCATGCTTAGCAACATTAGAACAGACATAGACAAAAAAAACACATGAGCTTAAGCAAATTATGGAAGCTCAGTATAGGAAAGAAATGGAATCCATGAAGCAGATTCAAGCACATATCCAGAATTAAAACTCCATTAAAAATATTCAAAGCACATTAGGCCAATGTGAGGACAAGATCTCAGATACTGAAGACAGGCTTGCCATTAGCGACCAGGAAAAGAAACATTTCTCAAAAATAGCAAAGGACCATGAGAAATCAATCCAGCAGCAGGTGAATGAGACAAAGAGAATAACTTAAGATTAATTGGAGTCAATGAACAAGGAGATATCACAAATGACATTAAAAACATGTTCACAGACATCATGACAGAAAACTTTCCTGGCAGAGAAAAAGAATTTGACATACAAATGACAGACATATAGAACTCCAATTAGCAATGATCAAAAAAAATCTATAGCCAGGCATATCATAGTCAAGATTCCTGAAATTCAACACAAGAATACAATCCTAAAAGCTGTTAGAGAAAAAAAAAATCACCTGTAAAGGGAAGCCCACCAGAATTACAGCCAACTTCTCAGCATAAACTCTCAATTCAAGGAGAACTTTGAGTGATATACTCCAAGTTCCAATGGAAAACAACTTATAACTCAGATTGATGTACCCCACCAAAATACCTTTCAAAATTGATGGAGAAATAAGATACTTCCATGACAAAGAACATCTAAGGAAATTTATGACCACCAAACCAGCACTCCAAAAATGTTCTGAAGGACATTCTAGAAAGAGATAATAAAGACTACAACTCCATGAATCCAAACAGAAGAATCCAACAGGGAAGGCAAACAATTAGAGGAAAGAGGAAAAGGGGGGGTAGCCAACAACAAGAAAATAACATGACAAGGATACGTCAATACATATCAGTTATAACCATCAACATTAATGGTCTCAATTAACAGATCAAAAGACATAGACTGGCAGAATGGATCAAGAATCAAGATCCAACATTATGCTGCATACAAGAAACACATTTAATCCAAAAAGAAATTCATAGACTGAAAGTCAAAGAATGGAAAACAATACTCCATGCAATAGGAACCCAGAGAAAAGAAGAGGTAGCTATTCTATTTGCAGACAAAATGAATTTCTAGCCAAGACTGATTAAGAGAGATAAAGAAGTTCACTACATCCTTGTAAAGGGAACAATCCAAGAGAAAGAGATAACAATCATAAATATATATGCAACAAATACCAGTGCACCCAACTATATAAAATAATTACTAACAAACATGAAAAATCAAATAAGCCCTAATACAATTGTACTGAGAAACCTTAATTCCCCACTGTCATAAAAAGGAGAGATAATTAGACAAAAAAATCAATAATAAAATATCAGCACTAAATCAAACTTCTGAACAAATTGACCTCGTTGATGTTTATAGAGTGCTCCACCCCACAACATCAGAATACACATTCTTCTCAGCTGCACATGTGACATTCTCCAAAACAGATCATATACTGGCTCATAGAACAAGCTTAAGAAAATGCAAATGAAATGAAATTATCCCATGCATATTATCAGACCATGTGGAATGAAACAGGAAATCCATGCCAAATAACCACAAGAACTTCATATACACATGAAAATTAAACAGCACCCTAATGAATAACCAGTGGGTCACAGATGAAATTGAAGAAGGAATTAGACAGTTTTTACAATTGAATGATGACAATACAACATACCGGAACTTGTGGGACACAATGAAAGCAGTCTAAGAGGAACACTTAGAGCAGTAAATACCCATATCAGGAAAACAGAGCAAACACATACAAACAACTTAATATTGAAACTCAAACTTCTAGAAAAAGAAGAGCAGGCTAAACCAAAAGCTCATAGGAGGAAGGAAATTATAAAGATCAGAGCAGAAATTAACACATTGGAGACTTAAAAAAAAAATACAAAGAATCAATGAATACAGGAGTTGGTTCTTTAAAAGATTAAATAAAATTGACCAACCCTTAGCCAACCTTATCAAAAAAACAGGAAACAAAGGATGCAAATCCATGCAATTAGGAATGAAAAGGGTGAAATCACAACAGACCCTGTAGAAATTCAGAAGATCATCTGTACCCACTTTGAAAACTTTATTCTAATAAGATGAAAAATACAGAAGAAATGGACAGACTCCTACATACTTATGAATTACCAAAGCTGAATCAAGAAGATATAAAAATCCTAAATAAACCAATATCAAGCCAGGCATGGTGACACACACCTTTAATCCCAGCACTCGGGAGGCTGAGGTAGGTGGAACATTGTGAGTTCAAGACCGGCTCGGACTACATGAGTGAGGCCGGCCTGAACTACACAGTGTGATCCTGCCTCAAAAACACTAGGGCCAAGAGTTTGACTCAGTGGCTTAAGCGCCTCCCTGGCAGGCATGAGACTGGAAGTTCAATCCTGGGTACCTGAAAAATAAATAAATAAATAAATAAACAAATCAATAAACGAAATCAAAGATGCAATTAAAAACCTATCAACAGCCGGGCGTGGTGGCGCACGCCTTTAATCCCAGCACTCGGGAGGCTGAGGTAGGTGGAGCGTTGTGAGTTGGAGGCCCGCTTGGGCTACAACGCGAGCGCAAGGCTGGCCTGAGCTACATAGTGCGACCCTGCCTCAAAAAACTAGGGCTGGGAGTTTGGCTCATCGGCTTAAGCGCCTGCCCTGGCAGGCGCGAGGTTGTGAGTTCGATCCCCGGTGCCGCAAAAAAAAAAAAAAAAAAAAAAAAACCTATCAACAAAGAAAAGACCAGTTCCCGACGGATGCACTACTGATTTCGACAAGACATTTAGAGACGATCTAACACCACCACTTCTCAAACTCTTTAATGAAATTGAACGGGAAGCAATACTTCCAAATTCATTCCTGGAAGCAAGCATTACCCTGATACCAAAACAAGAGAAGGACCCAACTAAGAAAGAGAATTACAGGCCAATCTCCCTAACAAACATTGATGCCAAAATCCTCAATAAGATACTGGCAAACAGACTGCGGCAAATCGTCAAGAGATTGTACACCATGATCCAGTGGAATTCATCCCAGGGATGCAGGGATAGTTCAATATACATTAATTCATCAGTGGAATACACCATATTAACAGAGCCAAGGACAAAAATCATATGATCATCTCAATAGATGCAGAAAAAGCTTTTGACAAAGTCCAGCACCCATTCATGATAAAAACCCTACAAAAAATTGGAAAGATGGTTCTTATCTCAATCTGATAAAAGCTATCTATGACAAACCAACAGCCAACATCATACTAAATGGACAAAAACTGAAAGCTTTCACACTAATATCAGGAACAAGACAAGGACACCACTGTCTCCACTCTTATTCAACATAGTCCTGGAAACTTTAGCTGGAGCAATTAGACAACAGAAAGAAATAAAAGGAATAAAGGTAGGAAAGGAAGCAGTTAAACTATAGTTATTTGCAGCTGACATGATACTTTACTTAGAAGACCCCAAAAATTTCACCAAAAGACCACTTGATTTAATAAGCAAATTCAGTAACATGCCTGGATACAAAGTCAACACTCAAAACTCAATAGCCTTCCTGTACCTGAGTAACAAACTCAGGGAGAGAGAAATCAGGGAAACAATACCTTTCACAATAGCATCCAAAAAAATGAAATATTTAGGAATCAATCTAACAAAGGATGTAAAAGACCTCTACATTGAAAACTACAGTACTCTGAAAAAGGAGATTGAAGAGGATATCAGAAAATGGAGAGCTATCCCGTGCTTTTGGGTAGGAAGAACCAATATAGTAAAAATGGCCATACTTCCAAAACTTTTATACAGAGTCAATGTAATCCTAATCAAAATTCCAATAGCATATCTCACAGAATTAGAGAAAACAATCCTAAAATTCATCTGGAACCAGAAGAGAACTAGAATAGCAAAGGCAATCCTGGGCAACAAAGAGAAAACAAGAGGCATCACAATCCCTGACTTGAAATTATACTATAAAGTTACCGTGATAAAGACACCATGATACTGGCAAAAAACTGACCTGAAGATCAATGGAACAAATTAGAGGATGCAGAAACAACTCCAAACACACTAAGCCACCTTATCTTTGACAAAACTGCCAAACCCATTCATTGGAAGAAATCTAGCCTCTTTAATAAATGGTGCTCAAAAAACTGGCTCTACACATGTCGAAGATTAAAACTGGGCCCATATCTTTCACCATGTACTAAACTAAAATCAGAACAGATCAAATACCTTAATATTAAAACAGAAACATTAAATCTGCTAGAAGATAGAGTAGGTAAAACTCTTGAAGACTTGCTGTAAGCAAAGACTTTAAGAACAAAATCCAGATTACAAACCAGGCGGGCGTGGTGGCACACGCCTTTAATCCCAGCACTCGGGAGGCTGAGGTAGGCGGAGTGTTGTGAGTTCAAGGACGGCTTGGGCTACAACGCGAGCGCAAGGCCGGCCTGAGCTACATAGTGCGACCCTGCCTCAAAAAAACCAGGGCCAGGAGTTTGGCTCAGCAGCTTAAGCGCCTGGCAGGTGCAAGGCTGTGAGTTCGATCCCCGGTGCCGCAAAAAAAAAAAAAAAAAAAAAAAATCCAGATTACACAGGAACTATCACAAAGAAGCAACAACTAGGATCTCACCCTACTGAAATGCTTTTGCACAACAAGAGAAACCACTAACAGAGTGAAGAGACAATATGCAGCATGGGATAAAATGTTTGCCACCTGTTCACCAGACAAAGGATTACTGTTGAGAACATATAAAGAACTAAGAAAATCAGTCTTCCCAGATTTAAAGACCCAATTCAAAAATGGGCATCTGAGGTGAATACACACTTCTCAGATGAAGAAATACAAACAGCAAATCAATACATGAAAAAATGTTCAACATCAGTGGTCATTTGAGAGGTACAAATTAAAACAACACTGAGATTCCATCTCACCCCAAAAACAATGGCTACTATCAAGAAATCAAGCAATAGAGGCCCAGCGTGGTGGCACATGCCTTTAATCCTAGCACATGGGAGGCTGAGGTAGGTGGAGCATTGTGAGTTAGAGACCAGCGTGGGCTACAACGTGAGCAAGGCTGGCCTGAACTACACAGTGCAACCCTGCCTCAAAAACACTAGGGAGCTGGGCGCAGTGGCACATGCCTTTAATCCCAGCATTCAGGCGGCTAAGGTAGGAGAAGCATTGTGAGTTCGAGGCCGGCTTGGGCTAGAACGTGACCACTAGGCAGGCCTGAACTACATAGTGTGACCCTGTCTCAAAAAACTAGGGCTGAGAGTTTGGTTCAGGGACTTAAGCGCCTGCCTGGCAGGTGTGAGGTTGTGAGTTCCATCCCCGGTACCAAAAAAAAAAAAAAGACACTAGGGCCAGGAGTTTGGCTTAGTGGCTTAAGTGCCTGCCTGGCAGGCATGAGGTTGTGAGTTTGATCCCCGGTATCCGAAAAAAAAAAAAAGAGAGAAGAAATCAAGCCAATAACAAATGCTAGAAGAACTGTAGGGAAAAAGGAACACTACTCCACTGTTGGTGGGAATGCAGACTGGTGCAACCACTGTGGAAATCAATGTAGAGATTAGTCCAAAAACTAGGACTAGAGGTCCATTCAACCCAGCTATTCCCTTTCTGGGTATCTTCCCAAAAGAATTAAAAACATCATACCACAGTGATATATGTGCACCCATGTTTATAGCAGCACAGTTTGTAGTAGCCAGATTTTGGAAACAACCTAAATGCCCATCAACTGAGGAATGAATAAAAAAGATGTGGTATTTTTATACAATGGAGTACTACCCAGCCATAAAGAAGGATAAACTAGAGACTTTTATAGGGAAATGATGCAACTTGAGGACATACTCATTAGTGAAATAAATAAGACACATGTGTAAACATCATACTGTCTCACTAGTGTGAAAAGTTGAAAGAAAAAACATATGCATATGTGTAAGTGTATGTACATGTATATTAAAAAATAGTTATGATAGTTATACTACTGATTTCTCTGAGTTCATTGAAGAGAAAGATTTGTGCTGGTATTGTTTGGACCATTGAATGCAGATGTCTTGTGCTCTGGGTGAATGATTTGCAGATAACAATGTGCTATGTATGTACCATTGTTGCCCCCAATTGAAGTGTTCTGAAATTTTGTTTTTTTTTTATGTCATCTTCTTTTTCTCTCTATCCTTGAAATAAAATGGATTTGAAAAAAGAAAAAACAAAACAAATGCAAACAACACTGAGATTCCACCTTACTCCAGAAAGAGTAGCTATCAAAAAATCAATCAATAATGAATGCTCAGCAAAGCTTCAGGGAAAAAGGAATGCTTCTACATTGCTGGTGAAAATATAAATAGGTACAACCACTATGGAAATCATGGCACATGCTTGCAATCGCAGCATTCGGCAGGGTTGGGCAGGAGGAACCCAAATTGAAGAGGAGCTTAGACTACATAGGAAGTACCAGGCTAATCTGGACTCCAAGGCAATACCCTGTTGGAGAATGGGGAGATAGTGGAGCATAGGTGTGCCAAGAAGTTTTTTCACTCTGTACCTACTCTGAGACAAAAAAAAAAAAAAAAAAAAAAAAAAAAATGAAGCTCCCTTGATTCCTAACTGGTAATAAATAATATTAGCTGGACTTTTAGGTTCAATAAAACCAGAATTACCACTTGATAATGCGATTACCAAGCTTACTTTTAGATGTCCAAAACTGCATACTATAGTGGATACAGTATGTAGTTACCTTGAAGAATTAGCATTCCTTTAGATTTTGAACTATACAAATTCAAGTAATAAAATATTGATTAATGAAAGAACTAATGAAATATGAGCCATTGCATTTACTACTCAGTATCAAAAGATAGTGCATGTGACATTCAATACATCTATTGCTAGATCAGACCCTGTAAACCACCTTGATTAGACAAAAATACTATGAGCTAAGGATCCAAATTGTTCATGCTTAAAAAATGATGCCTTACACTTCAATAGCCAGGTACAGTGATACATGCTTGGCGTTCCAGATACTCAGGAGGCTGACACAGGAGATCACTTGAGCCCAGGAGTTAGAAGCTAATCTGGGCAACACACCAAGACCCTGTCTTTAAAAGAAAAAAAATTATAAATAATAAATAAAATAAATACAAATACACACTTCAGTAAACCTAAGGTATGAAAGGATTATATAAACAAGAATTGCTCCAGCTACTAGGCTAACCTAAATCATTCAAGGAATAAGATACTTTTAAGCACATACAATACATCAAACAACCTCATGAGGTAAATAACATAATCCTTCACACTAACATATAAGGAAAACTGTCTTATAGGCACCTTCTGACCTATCTGGGCTTAGGGTTAGCCAAGGCATGCTCCAAACTCCTGGTTCAAGTTATTCTCCTGCCTCAGTTTCCCAGTAGCTATCATGTCTAGCTAAAAATTTTTGGTATAAAATTTATGTATGATGAAATACACAGATTTTAATTATTCAATTCGGTGAAATTTTTTTAATTCAGTGAATTTTGATAAATGCATTATGCACCTGTGAAATACCTGCTCCATCATTCTTTTAGTTAATCCCCACTATTGTATCTTTTATCACATAGTGTGACTCAAAAAACTATTTAAATTTTTTAAAATGTATTACATAAAAGACACACTGCCATGAATTCTACTCAAAATACTTCCCTTATTCCAGCATTCTTGCCACTTTGTGAAGCAGTTCTGGAAGTACCCATCAGTGCTTTACTTGCGCTATTGTGGCTATCTCAATGCCTGAACTGATTCAAAACATTTATCTTTCACTGTTATTTTGACTTTGGGGAAGTCAAATAGGTGCACAGAGCCAGATCTGGTGAATACGGTAGATAAGTACATACCATGTTTTTACAAGCCCATCTTTAAGACACCCAGCAGCAGCATACATTGTATTTTTTTCCACTGTATTTTTTGTTTGTTTTTTTGGTACCAGGAATCAAACCCAGAGCCCTGTACTTGCCAAGCAGGTGTTAGACTGCTGAGCTACCTCCCCAGCCCCATCCATGGTACTTTTTAATCTTATCCATTAAAGACAGAAAAGAGGACTTCCAGAACTGCTTCGGAAAGTGACAAGAACAATGGGTAAGTGTATTTGAAGCAAGGAGGAATATTTTAAGAGAATGGTAATGTCTTTTGCCATAATATTTAAATTTAAATATTTACCCTCTATTTTGATCACACTGTATGTGTTCCCCTGGTATGTGAACCTTGTGAGCACAGAATTTGGTCTACATAAAATATAGATCACCCTCATCTCCCTAATACCCATCATTTGGCTTGACATATAGAAGATGCATTACCTTGATGTTTCTTAAAATTATTCAAAAGGAGCCGGGCGTGGTCGCGCACGCCTTTAATCCCAGGACTCAGGAGGCTGAGGTAGGTGGAGCCTTATGAGTTCGAGGCCCGCTTGGGCTACAACGCAAGCGCAAGGCTGGCCTGAGCTACATAGTGCCACCCTGCCTCAAAAAACCAGGGCCGGGAGTTTGGCTCAGTGGCTTAAGCGCCTGCCCTGGCAGGCGTGAGACTGTGAGTTAGATCCCCGGTGCCGCAAAAAAAAAAAAAAAATTATTCACAAGGTTAAAATTATTAAACTTCTATATCATGTACTGACTCATTTTCTGATCCTGTATGTTACATACGAATGTAATATCCTGCTTGTCAACCTCTATGACCTTGTAGCAGTGGAAGAAATGCTTCTCTGTATTTTTGTTTGTTGAGATAGGGTCTCGCTATGTAGTGCAGGCTGGCCATGAGCTTGCTTATGTAGCCCAGGCTGTCCTAAACTCACAGTAATCCTATCTCAACCAGCCTCCCGAGTGCTGGGATTATAGGCATGTGCCACCACGCCTGGGTGCTTCTCTTATTTTCAAAAAGGCAGCCAAGTTGTCTTTCATCTATACATGCACTCCAAATAAATATTTGAAGTCATTAGATTTTTTGTTGGTTTATTACCTAAATATCACCCTCAATTTACTTTAAGGTCTACCTTTTCTCACCATCAAATTATGGTTCAGTCTTCTAAACTACCCTGATTTTTGATATATCTGAGGACATTAAATTTTTCTTCTATTTGTCTCACGTATATCATTCCACAATTGTTCACTCAAACTATAAATTTATTCAGTATCCACTAACGCCATGGATAAACTGTGAATAACTGTGGATAAACTTAGCACGATTTATGAAAATTCTGGATTCACAGTAAAAGGTCTGTACTAGGCCAACGATAACAACAACTAATAAGTTAACACATCCTGCCAGCTTAAATCACTAGTGATACACGTGTGACTGTCCCACTGGGCAGTTTTTTATTAATTTCATTAGTAAAAAGACTGATAAAAGTGACTAGATGTTTGTACCACTAGTGGTACAAGCCACCCATCAGTGAAATACACAAATTATGGCCCATCGACGTGTTCAGCATCAATTCAAAGACCAATCTGCATCCTCTTTCATTTCTACATCTGTACTTTCTCTTTCCTGCAAACAAAATTTTTTAAATGATCCATAATAAATCTTTGTTCCTATTTCTCATCAAATTCCTTTCAAAGAACACAGGAACTAGTAATTCCTTAAGGAAAGAGCCCTAATAATGAATTTACAAGACACTGAATAGCAAAAATCAACAATGAAAGTTCAGATAATAGTCAGTTTAGCCAGCTTTCCAGACGCTTTTCAGTTCAGAAGTGAGGATTGGATGAGGACAATGAACAATTAATAAACACTAAACCCACAATGTCATTGTCTGGCCACTTAAAACCATAAACTGCAATGGTACAGTCCTTGCCTAGTATACGCCAAACTTCTCTTGAACAGATAGTTAGTAATCAACAGTCATAGATGCAACAAACAACACACCAAGCAAGTTGCAATAATGTGAAATGGGATAAAACTTTTGAAGCAAACTTAAGAGGCAACAACGAACAGTTTCAATCTACAAAACACAAATGAATAAACCTACAATGAGGAAGGACTATCATACTAATATGACAAATAATAGTTGCCAATGTCATTTCTAATTGGTATCTTGAATTTTACATACAAACAAAAATAATATAATTTATGGTAGAACAAAAAGACCAGAGAGGATTTTGTGCAGTAATAAATAAACTTTTGCACTTTATGAAGCTAGTTTAAAATTAATTTGAACTAGCTAGTCATGGGGGTACATGCCTATAATTCCAGCATTCCAGGAGGCTGAAGCAGGAGGATCACTAGGTCAAGCCCAGCATGGTGACTGAACAAGACCAACATTGTGACTGATAAAGACCCTGCCTCAAAAAAGAGTTACAGATTTCTAAGCTCCTTCCGGATACCCAATGGCCAATCCATTTTTCTAGCTATTCATCTCTGACCATGAGTTGCCCACATTTTAGGATGGGGACAATTTCTTTAAAGTATCAAACAGCTCATTAGGCTAGACTTTCTCTTTTTTTTTTTTTTTTTTGAGACAGGGTCTCGCTATGCAGTTCAGGCTGGTAGTACGCTCACTTTATAGCCCAGGCTAGTCTCAAACTTACAAGATTCTCGGGCCTCAGACTCCCAAGGGCTGTGATTAAAGGCATGCAGCACCACGCCCACCTAAAGTAGGATGATCTTTAAAACTGTTTCCAATCCTGAGATTACAAAATTCTGGGACACTATGTACTTTGATAAAGAATTTTGGGACATCTAAAGAAATGACAATTTGACCCAATATTTAGGTACAATCCACTCTATGTAAATTACTATAAAGAAATTTAGCTGGTACCGGCTGTGCTGGAAGACACCTATAATCCCAGCAGGAGACTGAGACTGGGCCCCATAGTGAGTTCAAGGCCAAACTGAACTGCAAAGCAAGATCCTGTCAGAAAGAATGAGAGAGACAGAGACAGAGACAGAGAGAGACAGAGAGAGAGAGAAAGGAAAAGAAAAGAAAAGAAAAGAAATTTAGCTCATTTGGTTGTACCTATAATCCCAGACCTTGAAGTTGGGGGCTTGAGGCAAGACGATCACAAATTCAAGACTAGCCTGGGCAACTTAGTGAGATTCTGCCCCAAAATGAAAAAATTTTTTAAGGACTGGGGATGTAGTTCCACAGTAGGGCACTTGCTTAGCATGCATGAGGTGCTGGGTTCAATTCCTAGTACTGAAAAAATAAAAATAAAAGAAATTTAAAACCAGGCATGGTAGTGCACACCTGTAATCAGGAAGCTGATGCAGGAGGATCGCTGCAAGTTCAAGCCCTGCATGGGCTACAAAGTGAGTACAACACCAGCCTGAACCAGTCTCAAAAAGACCAAAAACAAACAACAACAAAAAAAAATTACAAAAAAAATGTAAAAGTATAATCTCATAAGGAGACAACAGTGGAAGATGAAGACAACACATTTTTGTATAATAGAAAGCAGACAGAGGACAGCAACATTGAGATGCAGAATCAACACACACATCTAATTTTGCTTATTGTCCAAACTACTAAAACAAGAATAAAATGCGTTTTACTGTTGTTGTTTTGATAAGTTTTTAGGACACAAGCTATAAGGACAGAGAAAATGGAAAAAAAGAAAACAAAATTTTACAAGGTAGGAAGCTGATGCATGGCTGACCAAAAGATGGCCAAATTCAGGCTCGGGAGGTAGGTGACTGGTAGAGTACTCCCCTCAACATTGGAGAAGTCACGGGTTTAATCCCAGAGTTGCCAAAAAAAAGTCAAATTCTAAACCAGTAGGGTTGACAACTGAGAACGAACTCAATATACACCCAGAATCCCCTGAAAGCTCAGGAACTGCCAGAACAACTGAGGGGGGCAGCTGATTGAAGATTTATTATGTGAAGAAGTAAACCATACATGATAGAAGACCTTTCTGGATACCTTTATATCTTAACAAATGACAAATTATGTGACCCTGAAAACAAAATATTCTTTTCCTGAGCTCACAGTCTATTGGCAGCTACATCTCAGAAAACTGAAAATACTGTCTGGGAAATCTGACCAGATCAAAAGGAAAGACAAATACACTAGAGATACTCTCAAACAGTCCACTCAGACCAATGGTTTTTCAATCTTGGTCATACCCTAAAATCATTAGGGAAGTTTAAAAAAAAAAAAAATACTGAAAATGAAGATAGCAATCAGAACAGAGGTCCCCTCTGGGCAGGGAGTAGAGACCTAGAAGGGATAGGGAAGGAACAAGGAAATGGTGGTGCATGCCTGTAATCCCAGCACTCAGAAGGCTGAAGCAGGAGGATCCAGTGAGTTTAAAGCCAGCCTAGGTTACATAGTGAGACTCTGTTTCA
>RJWM01020316.1:0-37403 GCA_004363535.1 Dasyprocta punctata
CGTGACCAAGGGTCTAGCTCATAAGTGCTTTCACTGAGACAGTAACAGTTGATTCTCAAGCTACAGAAAACAAAGTCTACAAATGGAGAAGGAAAAATGTTCCAATGGTTACGTTTTTAAAAGCCTACAATTTTAGATGTTAAAACCATTTTTAAAAGCCTACAGTTTTAGATATTAAAACTCCACAGCAAGTAAATGCAAATCAATGTCAGAGAGCACACTCTGTTTTAAATGCAGCATATCGTATCTGTCCACAAAAGACAGCCAGTTGCTTTTAAAAACTGTGACACTGGCTGTCCTAAGATGTCACTCTATTTTCTTTTTTTTTTTTTTTAATTTTTTTAGTGGAGAGAAGCCATTGCTTTAACTCTTGTTAGGAGTTAACACACTGTGGGCCAACTGGTCCAGGGCTTCTGCCCACCCCACCCATCCCATGGCAGAGTTACCGCTCCTGGCTGACTGTTTGCAAAAATAAATATAAAAGAGTAGCGCCTCTTTTGTAATCATGGAATTAATCTGACAGCAGTTAAGTGTGTCTAAGCATCTGGCATATCTCCAAAATTGCACCAAAAGGATCTGGAAGCACCTGGTTTAGTCTCAGAGGCAAAACGCAAGGCATAGGAAGAGGCTGGGCTTGCGCCAAGCTGTAGTAGTCCTGGGCCAGCCCCAGTCTGCACTCATATCTCCAATACATTCCATTGATTAGGTAGACCACCTGTGTGTAATCCTTCCTCTTGTAGCTCTTGTAGGCTTTCTGGGCAAACAAAACCAAGATGTTGACAAAAGGCACCCCAAGTATAAGCACCAAAACAAGGAACGTTTTGTTCACTGAGGATGGGGACAAGAACTCAGTGGTGACTAGTAAGTACTGGCAGTCAAGTCTCTGAACCACATTCCCCTGCCTGACCAGAAGAGAAAATCCCTGAGCAGATCTGCTATTCACACCTGCAGGTGCACAGTGTTAACAGGAAGCTAGCAGCTGCCCCACACAGTTCAACCTGCAGAGAACTGATTCTGCAAAAAGCCACACAAGATATGCTGTGGCTGCCAGTACTGTCCTGTACCCAACACTGCCTTATCTATAAGCCAGCCCCAGAGCCCTACTAGGAGACCCAAAATTTTGCACCCCTCTCAGCAGTGACCCACTCCCATACCTAAACTCCCCAATAAAACAAGCTCTCATCCCTTGCTCAAGGCCAATGGTCTTTTTGCCCTTGGCCCAGCCATACAATGTCTGCAATAAAATCCTCTCACATTGCTCAAACTCTGACTGCCTCACTGGCCTCAATGGTGCCTTGGTTTACCCTAACACTTGCCTTTGGTGCTGGGCTGCACAAACCTGTAGCTGGCATCTTAGGGTCCCCTGAGTTTCTAGGTGTCATGCAGCAGAGCCAGTTCCAGGTGTGCCTTTGGTCTCTACCTGCTCTGATGTCTGAGGGGTGGCTGGCCCACCGGCCTCAAGGGTAGATGACACAGGCCTTGTTAGTGTTGTGGGAGGTGAAGCTTCCATCTCAAAGGTTGGACTGGTGGGAGGCACTGGCATTGCACTGGTGGTTGGCTCCTTAGTTTGAGCCTGGTGGTGGCCAATCCTGTGGAGGACACCAAAGCCGAGGAAGGGGCAGTGATGGCCTCTAGGGTGGTATTTGGTGGAGCAGATATAAACCTATCTGGCATGCTAAGCACTGGCTGGGCCACTGATACCAGACGGGACGGACCTTGTACTTGGGGACCCACAGAGGGTGTGGGGTTCACTGTGCAGTGTGTGCACTGAGGAACTGAGCCTGCTGGTGGAGCTAACTGTGCTGGCAGCAGACTGGTTACTCGTGGCCAACATTGCCCTGGCTACTGTCCTTGGAGACACACTGGTACTTGGCACTGGAGTATGAGGTGAGCTGAAAGAAAAAAAAATTTCAGAGAGTTGCGGTTGGGGTCTGCCACACAGATGTGGGAATGGGTGACATGGGCCTGACTTCCAGATAAGAATAAGGAGAAAATGCAAACCAACATGAGAGCTGTCCACATCGTGCAGGTGAGCTGGGGCAGAGCGGTGTGGTCCCTGAGGCTCCTCAGGGTGTGACTGGTTCCCTGAGCTGTGGCCTTGGCACTGTGTGTCCGCCAGATAAGCTCTGGCTCTGCAGGTGAGGGCAGCGTGGCACGCTGTGTGGCACACGTGAGACTGAGGCAGCTGCTTCACTGTGGTAAGATGCATCCGGGCAGGGCAGGTCCGCGCGGCCGGGATCTCAAACGAGGGGAAAGCACTGGCGGTCAGGCGCGCGCTGTGGCCAGGGGCAGAACCAAGACAGATCAGCGCAACGACCCTAGAGCAACATTTTAGATACAGTCGCTCCAGGTGACCTAAGAACCTCCCGCAGGGCCCTGTCCGCCCATCTCCGTCCAGGCCGCAGCGCCTCCTGCAGGCCCGGCGCCCGCCCGCCATTCACCGAGGCCCAGCGCGGAGACCCGGGCTGCGGGGCGCGCGCCTTCCCGACGCCAGGCGGCCGGGCTTCAGGGCCTCGTCCACGCGCGGCTGCTTCTCCTGCTGCAGCTCCCCAGGCGCGGGGGTTCGGGGGCGGCTTTGGACTCGCCTCTCAGGACTTCTTCCTCCTGCGCTCATCCATTGCCTCACAGTCCCTGTTTGGAGACTGTGGGTCACTCCCAGGTGCAGCCTCACCACTCGCCCCACCGTTAGGACACCGTTAGTGGGGCTCGTGTCTCTCCCAACGCGCATGCTCCCGGCGCTGTTCCTCCCAACGCACATGCTCCCAATGCGCATGCTCAGCACGCGCTCCCTGCCTGCGCGTGCTTCCTGCGTGCCTGTCAATGATCTCAATTTGGTTTCATCAAATTGTACGCATGGCCCGAAGAATTGTGATGATGTTTTTAATTTATGTGTGTACTATGAAAAATGAAGTGCAGCTCAATAGTAAAGAAGGCCGTGTCAGGGTGGGTAGAGCAGAGGCTTCCTGGGTGACCTGGTCCATGGTCTCCGAGGCTGTCACCAGAAGCAGCAGCTGTGCACACCGAGGCTGTGAGGACCTGGCCGGGTGGAGGGGCTATGGGGACCACGGGGAATGGTGTTCAGGTGACATGGGCTGCATCTTGGGATAGCGGGAAGTCGCGGAGTTTGCCCACTGGTTGGGAAACGTTTATACAATAGTGACAGAATAATGCACATGTGGCGTTCGAGCTTTGCAAGTGTGGCAGACCCTCCGCAGAGGTTGCTGAGGACCAGAAATGGCGGAGAAACCACCCTTGTCCTCTGTAAGGGGCTCTTCTCATCACAGCAAACAGGGGACCTCTGCATAGGGAAGAGGGCATGGCCTGTGGAGGGTGCTCTCCAGCGGCAGCAGGAGGAGGGAGTAGTAGGCCGAAGTGCTAGTGAATTGCACATGCAGCAAACCTAAGAGAAGGCAGGTTGCGAGTTTAAGCTCTGTGTGTGACAGGACGGGACACACCATGTGGAGGTGTCACAGGAGCTGATTTCTGATGACCTGCACTGAAATAAAACAACCGCCACACGCAAAACCAAAGGTCAGCACCTACCTCTTCCACCAGGACCACCGAGGGTGAGATATAGCTTGTAACTCAACTCGATTAACAACCTTGGCTGCATTCACTTAGAATCTTCTCAACATTATATATCAGTTTCATTTTTAATAAATGAGACCAACAGGTGCATTTAGGATCATTAGATGGTAGAATTTCTTTGTTTCCAACATGTCTTTAAGTAATAACAAATAATATTCACTAAACACTAACAAAATACCAAACATTATTCTAAAATATGTGCATGTAAAGCCATAATTATATTTAATGTTATAACAACCTAGGGAGAAGAGAGGAAGTTCTTTTCATTGTCATTTTGCAAACAAACAAAGTGAGGACATAGAGAGCAGTAATTTGCCTGATGTCATGTGTTTTAGTAAAAGCCTAAGAATTCAATGCACCAGAATGATTTTAAAGAATATATCCTTACCTACTCTGTGATTCTGCATTTCTAACTGTAATAAATCCCTCAGATATCAAAAGCTTAAGTATAAATATAAAATTATGTTGCTGATTTAGAAGTATCTGAGCACTCACAGATTGTGCTTGCACACATATGTAGGAAGGTACAGTCCATGGAAATATGATGGTATTCCAAGAGAGGTGGGTGGAGATTGTAGAAAAAAGAACGCTACAGAACATGAAGGAAAGCAGTTATTTCAGATTCCCTGAGTGGCTGTGATGTTACTAGGTAATAGCATTTGTCATCTTTTGAGAATTTACAGGAAATATGTGATGTCAGATCATAACCAGTGACAGTGACAGTGCCCACCATGGTGGCCTCTCACACCCCATCTGTCGTGAGGTTGTGATTTTTGTCCTTACTATACAGGTGTGCAAAGTTCAAGAAGTTAATGAATTCACCAGAAGTTACAAGTGGCAGAGCCCAATGGAAACCTGTGTTTTTACTCCAGTTACACTGGGGTTTGGTTTATAGCTGTTCATAACCAAGTTTTCCAACATTCATGACCAGATTCACTTTTTTACAACTCTTGTGTTTTTTCCTAGTGGAAGTCAGGGGATGAGTGCAGTCCAGGTCATTTGGTGGTCTCTCTAGAGAGAGAACCTGTGCCCTCTTCTAAAGAGCTTCCCTTCCTCATCTTTCATCATTTGTGCTTTCTGGCTAAATCACTGCCACCCTCATGTTCTGAAATTCTATTCCACCCACACTTCATTTGGCTGACTCTAGGATGCACCCTATTTGTCTTATTTCTTAGAAGACTAAATATCAGGAAGAAGTTTTCTATTTTCCCTTTTAAAAATATGTCGTCATTTGTTTTTACTAGGAATCTACTTCCATATGTATTTGAGCTTCAGATGTGGATGCCAAGCCCTGTTCAGCAAGCACTTAAGGCACTGAGCCAAACTCTGGGCCCTGGTTTTTTTGAGGCAGGGTCGCACTGTGTAGCTCAGGCCGGCCTTGTGCTCGCGTTGTAGCCCAAGCCGGCCTCGAACTCACAACGCTCCTCCTACCTCAGCCTCCCAAGTGCTGGGATTAAAAGCATGCGCCACCACGCCTGACTTGATCTTTGGAACTTTTGCTGCTTCATGGGAATACTTCTGACTCTTTATAATAAAGAAATTGAATATCAAATGTATTCTTGAAAATTTTTCTGGGAAAAATACATCATTCGTTGCCTCGTGTTACTTTCCTTACCTAAAATTCCTTAAATTTCACACTTCTGAAGATAAAATAAATCTGGAACTTCTGTGTTTTTTAAAAAAGAATTGAATTGACGATACCTTTCTGAATATAATAGTTAACATGACATTAAATAGTGTACTAAACTATAATGCTAAATGCATGTTTGAAAGTAAAATCTTTTAAAACTTTACTTTTAAAAATACTTATTAAGAGTGTTTTACATGGTCAAAATTTTTTCAAGATGCATAAAATGGCAAGTATTCTCTTTATTTGAATAATGAATTGCTACCATACATTGCATTTATTGTAAGAAGTTAACTTGTCTTCTCACATAAACTAACTTGTCTAACTTGTTTATAATTTAAGGTGCAACAATATGAATTCTACTTAAACATATAAAATATCAATTGCATTTTACATTGAAAGTATATTTTAAATCAACATATGACAATTTACTTAAGCATTATTTTTCTTTTTCAACAAATATGGCAGCTCTTTCATACATTACCTTTTTCTTTCATGAAATAGTTATAGCTTTCATATTTAAATATATATTTCAAATTTATGATCGGTTTCAAACAATATATAATTGGTTTTATAAGTTGACCATTTACTTTATGAGTTTGGTATTGTTTTCTGATAACTATGGGCAGATGTCTAATCGATTATGTTTTACGATAAATATGTGAATATAAGAAATATTATCGACTAAATCCAAAGCATGAAAAACATGAAAATTGTTTAAAACACATTAGTGTAATTTTTCTTGCCAAGTGATGGAAAGATCTAGAGAAATAAATATTTCAAAACCCAACTTTTCTGAGTTTTAGCTGGAAGTACAACTGAATCCAGGAAGTTCTGCTCTAGAGTACATGAAATTGGACAAAAACAATTCTCCATAATAGAAGACTCCCTTTACATGTGAATTTAAAAAAGTTATTAGAAAATACTCTCCTTCCTATTTGCAAAAGCTCTATTTCCATGTTTTTCGTCAATTTTTTTTGAAAATTCCTTTGCCCTTCATTTCCTTCCCCCTCCACTATCGTAATAAAAACATTTAAAAATAAAATTTTAAAACAGAAAATGTACTAAGAACTTTGCTCATATTACCGCATTCATATATCATATAACCTCAGTGGATTCATACTTTTACTCCAGTTTTTGGATGAGGAAATTGAGCCCAAAGAAAGATTCCCACAAATTGCCTAAATTGTAAATAATGGAACCATAGCTCCAGATCTGCCTACCTGCAAAGCCCAGACTCTCCCTCAACATCCTTGGCCATGAAATTAGGATATATACTCTCCTAAGTCTATCACCCATTTTTCTACCATAAATCCCTAGAGTTCTGATCTGGGCTCTTTTATGACAGCCAACTGCAATTTTGGGCAGTGTCATGCAGGGTTTGGTCCAGTTTGTGCTTGACCTTCTAGCAAGTAAAAGTATAGGTCTCATGATCTTGTCACCTTCTTATGGAACTCCTCTCAGAAAAATTAAGAATATTCTGGTTTACTCGTTTATGCCTGTCATCACCAAAGAAAACAGAGCAAGTGGAAGATAAAAGAAACAAAAACTGTCCACTTAACCAAACATCTCAATTTTTGTGATACATGGTAATTATAATACTTCTTACTGAACTAAGAAATTTGAGCATAAGTGTATTATGTGTTCTGCAGTATCATGTGAAGGAGTGGAATAGCAATCAATAATTTTGTTTTGCCTACCAATTACACATCTAAAAGAAGTGTTTATGTGTAATATAATGACATAGATTCAGCTGCTCTCTGCTGTTTTTTATTGTCGTTGTTTTCTTTTCTTTTTTCAGGGAGCGCTGAAGGAGATATTTGTGAGAAATTCTTTCGACCGTCCAGACCCAAAGAATTGACTTTAGAGGCAGACAGAACAGTGAAAGCAAAGCTTTAATGCAGTTTCAGTTTTGCAAGCCTGGGTGTCTGATGGACAGGCACATGAAGAATGGTCACATCAAGAATTTTAACCCTAGCACCCAGGTGGTCACTTTCCCCCCTTCCTCACTGCCTGAGTACTAGACGAGCACAATCTTTCCCCAGATGTGGCCTAATGTTTCATCACCTCTTTATAAGGTATTTCCCCAGTTTCTTCCCCAGTTTGAGTTTGGATTTCTTCATAATATTGTCTGTTCTTTACTCTGGGACTTTCTGAGAAGCAGATGTTCCCGTACAGTGATTTCATGTGACCTTGCAATTGTATTGCTATGTTTCTACTTACCTTTAGGTAGAATATGCTTTTCTTCTCCCTCTCTCTACTCATGCCTAAATTTTACAAAAGCTCCCTTACTTACCATTTTTATCTTTTTCTTAAGGTCCTCTCCACCCAGAGACCCTCCAAATGCATGAACTTCGTCAGGCAGTTAGAAAACTGCCAGTAATTTTCCACTTGGAGTTTAACTATTTCATCTTGAAAGTGGACCACTTTTAGATTTCTTTTTCTCTTACATATCAGATGGGAATAAGGTTTTGGCAGAAAGTAGGTTGGCACACCCAAATCTGCCCACGTACAAGGCCACCCAGTTAACACAAGGCCCTGATGTCAGTGAAAACTAGAAGATCTGAACCCTTGGTCAGTAGGTCCTTCTGGAACTGGCAAATAATTTATACACATGTTCACAAAGAAGTCAGTTTCTACATATACAAGACTTTCTGGTTGGTATAGGTCAAAGAAACAGTTCCAATATTGAGAATTTAAAACAGAAAGAAAGCTACAGAAATGAAGGATATTAAGTAATCCTGGGAGAGCAGCACAGGGTAGATGAACCATGGAGTCCATTCTCTTCCAAATTTCATCCCCTTCTTAACAACGTGGTTGTCATGCACTTCACTACATCCGACTGGTTGGTGTCTGGGGTCTCACTTGTAAAGACAGTGTATAGTTGTCATACATCTCCCTTTTGAAGGAAAACCAATGTTGCTAGAAGCTTAGCACTGACCACGAGAGAGGAAGAGGCCCTACACTGAGACTCAGGAATGTAGTAGTATAGCCCCAACTCTGTGGGTAACTAACTTAGGACAACTCCCTTTCTGGACCCCAGTTTGATCAACTGAATTGGGGCATTGGGCTAAATATCTCTCAACCCTCCCAGTTCCACCCGCTGTGAACCTATTAATGAGCACACTGAAGAGTCACTCTGGATGCATGAATTCAGCTGGGGCACAAGAATTGGAAGGCTTTCCTACAGGGCTCTCCTGCCTCTGTGACACTGTGGCTTCATTTGATGGGACAACATTAATGATTAGTTAAAGACACCATTATCTTTCTCATCTGCCTCCAAATGAGAGTTACATTTGTTTTGCTTGTAATTCTTGGCTGAGCCATAAAGGATCTATTTGAGGGGCTCCCCTTCTTTCAGTTGATACCAGTGCATAATGACATGATGGAGGGGGACCCCAAAGACCTTGCAACTTATATGCAAAGGAAGGAAAAAAACCATGGGTCTGGCATTTTCACTGACTAGCTAGAATGGATACCAAAAAGGACAATAAAGTAGGACCTGGGATACAGTTTCAGCCTTTGATTTGAGGAGGAGGGATAGGGGAAGGAAAAGCTTGTTTCAGAGCCAGTGGGGTCCCACATAGTGAGACCTGGTGCAGTGCTGTTTCAACACTTTTCTTCTGTAAGAAACTGTAAGACATCACTGAAACACCTGTTACACTAACATAATGTGACCTTTCCTTTGGGAGAAATCTCTTCTTCACCTTTCTTCAAATATTGCTTCATAGACAACTCTTCTTGACCTCCTTTTCACTACTGGAGAAAGGAGGAAGTTTATATTTTTGGCCCTATTTTTTAAAAGCTGTGGGTAGCTTTACAAGGCTCTCATGAAGACAAATGACTAGTGCATATTAACACTGTGCTGACCTAAAGTTGGAAGAACAGGATGAAAAGCTAAGTTTCTAATGTCACACTATTAGAAGCCCAGCAGCAGTGTGAAACCTGAGCTGATTTCACCTAAAAGATCTTGTATTTTGCACCATTCATTCACTCATTCTGTGTCAACAAACCATGTTAAGCAGTGCATCATGGCCTCCTTCCCAGGAGGCTTCCTACAGAAGAGAAGCAGAGATCACTGGGGAGAGTACACAGCTCCTCCTGAAGGAAGACACACAGACCACTGGGGTTCAGCAGTGACTTCGCTCAGGATATAGTGGTAGGAGAAAAGCACCCTGTGGGCTCACTCAGGGCCCTCTGCAAGGCAGCCAGGACAAAGTGTGTGTTTACACAGATGACAAACACTGGGAAGGGTTTCTGTTTGGGGACAGCACAGCTTGTTGATACAGTGCATCCCAACAGGCATAGCAGTTAGGTCCCAGCATCCTCCCTGGCCACACAGTGTATCCTGAGGCTGAAGGAGTCCCTCGGCAGTTTCCTGGGCTCATGTCTCTCCTCGCTAACCCCTTGCTCTTGCACAGCATCTTCATTTAAAGAAGAGTACATAATTTGTGTTAGAGTCTTCTGGCATTCTAGAAATGCCATGTTTCCTTTTTTACTGGTAATGTATCATACAAGCTGTAGTAAGATGACCATTATCCACTTGTATCTGAAAGAAAAGGAAAAGCACAAATTTTTGAAATTTGTCAAAATGGTGATATTTTGAAGTTCATTAAAATGGAACACATTTATTCATTGGTTCCCTATTCATGCAGAGCTGGGGTCTGGAGTTGACATTTTCTTCCTAAAGAATTCAAGGACATGGTGGGATTTCTCAGCTTGGTTTACATGGCCCTGCAGCTATCCTGTACCTGACATGGCATAACCTGGTTGTCCAGGCTTCCCTTGTTCCCCTTTCAGTGAGGGCAGTGATGTCTTTGGCTGAAGCAACTCACAAGCACAGAGGGAGGACCCCAGGATGACCTGCAGCAGGAACAGCATCTGCCAGCCCTTGTCCCAAGCTGGGCTGAGGGACGGGTAATGGTAGCGCTCACCTGAGTCTGCTGCAGGGGAGGAAGTGGAGTCTGAACATGAAGCTGGGACCTGTGGATAGCAGGATACAGACAATAGTGTTTTGCCAACTTGTCCTCAGGAAGTCGTTTTCTATGTCAGTACATTAACAGATTGTCCTCATTAATACCATCTGAACATGTTAATGTGAAGGATTTTTTGTGTATTATTCGAGTTACTCCACTCAAAGTTCACTCAGGTAAAAATTAATATGTTCTCTATTTTAAATGGAGATATAAGTCAATGAAATAATTTATCTACAGTCACACCACTAATATGGGAAGACTCAATGTGCAATAAAGAGTCAGTAAGCACTGAGAAATGAGGAAATGGAAATAAAAATAAATAGCACTCATTAGTATATCAGACTGAGGCAGCAAGTGACAAACATGCTTGCTAATGTGCCAAATAGTAAACATTACAGGTTTTATGATGTCTGTTGCAACTATGCAGCCAGGACATATCAGTGCAAAGCCACCTTAGAGCGATATGCAAACAAATGGGAGAGATTATGTTCAATTAAACTTTATTTACAAAACTCAGGGCTGCTGGCATAGAGACAGATGCTGACCCTCTTTCTAACCCATGGTAACCATTGGTACCATCAAGGTCAGTGTAGAAGTTGCACCTTGTATGGCCATTGCAGTGAGACTCAGTCATCACTCTTTTGAGAATTCAGTAACACAGTATGCATGCAGTACATGGGACACATTGGTGAGAAGCTTAGTCTGAACTTATATCTCTTCTAGAAAGCATCCATGCCCTTGAGCAAGCTTACCTGCCCCACATCTTCTTTCCTTTCCATCTCTGTACATCAGGTGAGAGGTGAGGTGTGTTGAGACTCAGCCAGATACTCTGGTTATTCTCGCTGTGGGTACCAAAGTCAGGAGTCACCGTGGACAGGGTATGAGAATGGGGGCCTGCTCTGTCACTGGGACGGTGCTCTAGAGCTCCCTAGAACTCACATACTGGATTTCAGTAGCATCTCTGCACTTCATAGTACAACACTTCCATTAGAGGGGAGAAATGGAGCATGACTTTGTTCCAGTGACCTCAGAGTCTGCAGGAAACTGCATACGTGGGTGTTACATGTACATTAACAGTAGGATCATGCTGAGAAAAAAAATGTTTTAAAGAAATAATTGTTTTCCTCATTAATTTCCACCTTGTTTGAAAATAGAGATAAGCAATTTTGATAGGTTTACATCTAAGATTTTGTCCCACTATTCCTTGAAAGTTCTCAACCATCCAATTACTAATCACATAATACATGCAAAATAAATGCCAATAATTTAGTTTTACTTCGCTGATTTGTGAGTCACAGTATGGTTGTTTTCTCTATAGACACATGAAGCAGGTATTATCTTTGTTATTTTTCTTTTCTGTTTTTCTTTTTTGAGTGTTTTGTGTTACTTTTTTATTTTTGTATGTTTGCAGTACAATCGTGGCTTATTCAGGATATTCTGTTTTCTTTGCAGAGATCTGAGGACAAGATCTTCTGTGTCTGGAGCAGGGCTTGTTCTGTCCCAGCTGGGAGATCTGATTGTGGACTGCACTTCACCCTGTTTCCCAGATGCAGGATTTTACTATATGTACCTCAAAGAGCTGATGGTTTACTTACAGACATTATGTTCACAAGGTTTCCTTAGGACGACTCAAGCTACTAGTGAAAGATGTGCAATTACCATGAAACTTGGTTCAACCTCTGAAAAATCAGCAATGCTCATGAATGAAATACAAACGTAACAAGAACAGGTAACATCTCTTTACTACGTAGCCCTCTCAGTATGTGTGCCCCTCCACAGCCTTCATTCTGAACCATTCTCTAGTGGGAAGCTCTGGACAGTTAATTAGTAAATAACTGAATTTTGCTGTGAGCCATCTGCCCTGTATTTTGAGAGTTCGAGCACAATGTAATTTAATAAGAAATAGGTTGAACATCTCTTGATTTGGAACACAACTCCTGCTTCTATGCCAAAACTGCTAACTCTAGGTATTTCTGGGAGAACAGAATCTGAGTCTACCTGGGTAGCTGCAGAAGGGCTGCAGGGATGGAGCCCAGCCTGGTAACCCACTGTGCATTGATGTTGCGACAATATGGAAAGATATGGGTGGGCACAGATGTAGAGGTGTTCTTGCACAGGTCCTTCTGGAAACTCTAAAGCTGTGCTTCTTCACACTGCTATAATATTTAGTGATGAAGAATGAAATTTTGTCATTTATAAGTGCAGTAAAATGTGGCCTCAGCTTCTTTCTCTAAGAAATCTATTTTCAACGTTGACAAAGAAGTGCCAGAATGTCTAGTTGCCTCAAATTTATTTCAAGGTCTCAAAAATGTCATTTTTAAAGGTTCATAAATTCCAGCATTTGAATGCAACAGAAATCATTTCCTTCTTCCTTTTGTGCCTCACTGACTTTGCCACCACTTTTTCTGGGAAACCCATTTAAAACTAATTGAAACTTTTCTGCTAAGGCCTGTTCCACTGGCGATGCTACATCCCTTCAGGTGCACCAATCTTCTCTCCCTTTCTTAAGAGGACCTTTTGAGGAGATCAATCCACATGAAATTCACTTAGCAAGGACCTTTTGAAGAGATTAATCCACATTTCCCATCCATTCCTCCTGAAAAAGGATCATCTCTCATTTAGTATCTTCTTTCCACTCGCTAATGCCAAATTTGTCTGTGTGAAAACACAACGAACTAGAAAGTTCAGGTTGAGCCTCACAAAGACAATGGCCCTTCCATTAAAAACATCCATGGATGGAAACAGTGTAGAGATGCACGGGCCTCCAGCAGACTGGAAAAAACTAGACCCAAGCCTCTCCTCGAAAGTCAACGCCATTCGCGGACCAGAGTTAGAGAGAACACTGGCTGCAGAGCAAACAAGCCCAGTCTGGAAATCAGCGCTATGCGCAAGATGTGGCCGGACTGGGAACAGCCAGACCCCAGCCTCTTCCAGCGCACAGGCTGGCAAACAAGAAGTACCAATCCCCGCCCTGCCCCCTGTAAGTGACCAACTTATCCAGAGAAACACAGGCTGTGATGATACCTATCGAGGTGAAACGCAACTGGATGCCTGTGCTGCTTTGGTGTTTCACTAACATTGCAGGTCTAGGGCCAGCAGTCTGATCATACATTCAGAGGAATCATTCAGCAGTGTGTCATTTAAGGGGATCTCCTGAGGGTTGCAGTCATTGTTGATTCCCTATGGTCTTATTTTGAGTTCCTATATCATTTCTATTTTTTTGTTGGGTTGGGTTTTATTCTCTTTTGTTTGATTATGTTAAATCCCATGGCAGGAGAAGCTATTTCAATGATAGCAAGATATATTATGGTAGCAATGTTGGATTTACTATTGGCTAGTTTTGAAGTACTTTATCACATTCCTTGTTTTGTTTTTATTGTTTCTGTTCTATTCTATTCTGTTTGATTTTTACTATGTCCTAAGTCATGTGCAGCTATTTTGAAGACATTAAAAGGCATTATGGTAACTACTGTTGATTTCAAAATGTTTTGAAGTCCTGTATCTCTTACACTCATTTGTTTAGATTGGTTTTATTCTGTTATATACTCTTTAAAATAAAAAAAAAAAGAAACAGTGTAGATTAGGATGAAAATCAAAGAAATAACAGCCCAAGAAAGATAGGAGGTGAATGGATGCTGAGTCGTACATCTAATTCCAGCTCCAGTGTCTGCCTAGCCCTAAAATTCTTCTTTCTTCCTTCAGATACATCTCACAACTTAAAAATAGTCAATTCATCAAATAGTGGACAGCAGAAAAGAATACGTTGGTGCTATACTGGGAATAAATCCAGGCGAACATATATACAGGAAACTTACAAAGTAGTATTATGTTTTTCCCAGAAAACCAGTGTAAGCACTATTAATAAAAATAGAAAACAACCTGCATGAGGGGATAGGAGATGGTGTTGAAGTTGGTGCACATCTGTCATCCCAGCATTTGGGAAGCTGAGGAAGGAGAATTTCAAATATAAGGCCAGCCTGGGTTACACAGTTAGTTTGAGGTCACCCTGGGCTACATAATTAGACCATGTGTCAAAAGAAAATAATAAAAATGAATTAATTAATAAAGGAACGAAGATGAGCCGGGCGTGGTGGCACACGCCTTTAATCCCAGCACTCGGGAGGCTGAGGTAGGAGGAGCATTGTGAGTTCAAGACCCGTTTGGGCGACAACATGAGCGCAAGGCCGGCCTGAGCTACACAGTGCAACCCTGCCTCAAAAAACCAGGGCCGGGAGTTTGGTTCAGTGACTTAAGCGCCTGTCTGCCAGGCACGAGGTTGTGAGTTCAATTCCTGGTGCCGCAAAAAAAATAAAAACAAAAATAAAAATAAATAAATAAAGGAATGAAGTACTTTTTCTATTGAAAGGTAATTGGAAATTAACTTTTCACTTATTCTCTGTGAACAATCTTTCAAATCCAGAGCACATGGTTTAGCCCACAGTGATTCTTTGCATAAGTTAATGATACAAGTCTTCTCTATGGGGTGGGAACTATGTGTCCTGTCTTTGATTTCCCTATGATGAAGATACCCTTTCATGTACTAGATAAGAAATACCAAATTACCTGGTTTCCAACACCGTTCTACCACAAGCTAGCTGTGTGATTTGGACAAGGACCAGAATCACTCAGTGCTTCTCTTATCCCCTAGCTCAGATATGCTGGATGAGAATAAGAGTAGACCTTATAGGTAGTGAAGGCTAAAGTGCATGATGCAGGAAAAGAATTGAGACACTAACAAGAAGTCATACACAAGACAATGTTAGCTCTTTAGGGTCTAGCCAGGTTTTCTTTCCCATACGTCAGGATCAAGTATTATTCATAGCTTGTGGACTCCTGAATTAACTTAGTGGCTCCAGGTCTATTCCAAGGACATCACGCTGAAATAATTTTCCTCCTCTGGCTTCCCACAGAAATGGTACTTGCTCCATTCCCAGTGTGCCTCAGATATCCTAGTACTCACTTATGGACTTAGGATCCTAAAACTTTTCAGTGTGGCCTCACAGGCCCATTGAAAGGGTGTAACTTCTTGTCTTGGCTTGTTCACTAGGCTTCAGTTCTCTAAGCTTCGGTGTCTTCAGTTGTACCCTGGACCAGAGGTAGTTATACTACAAAGGTGTTGCATGTGATGTGCTCATTGTATGTTGTGACAGTGGTCACCATGACTCCCTGTCTATGCTGCCCCTGGCCACTTACCCAGTACCTTTGGATGCTGGTGAGATGACAGTGGCATGGCCTGTGTCCTCTCAACCTACAGACAGGGATAGAATCAGATGGAGATCTCAAATCATATGCTGGGTTCAGCTGGAACTTGGGTGGTAGCATCAACCATGATGACTTCCTGAATAGCCCAGGGGAGCAGTGAGGAGAGGCCTGAGCCTAGGAGCCCAGATGAGGAGCTGGGTATGGATACCTGTGTCAGGAAAGATGTGAGTGGGCACAGACCCAGAGAGAGGAACTTCTGTGGGTACTCTCCACAATCCAGTCACTGTGGGCCATACCCAGCACAGAAGTCAATGGTCACATCATTTTTTCTCTACAAATTTATGCCAAGGATTAAGGGGTGAGTTATAAAAACCTTTCTTGCTGAAACTCTGTGATTTTTTTTTCCTTGAACTGGGGATGTCCTTGAGAGTACTTGAATCACATGCACCAAAGCTTGATCCTGTTTCTGCAGGCACCAGAGAATGGCATCATTTTCAAAATGATCAGCTGATATCTTTCAATGTATATCAATGCCTTACTTTGGTGAAAATGGGTATCTGGGACTCTTCCATTTTTATCACTCCAAGCCCAACTCTAAGAGATAAGACGTGTCAATGAACTGAGAATATAAGAAAATCTCAAAAGAATTACTTTGGCCATTCATCAGGATCAAAATGGGCAGAGAGTGACTCACAAACCCAGAAGGTCTGAAATGTGACTACATGCAGCAGTGACATCCTGAATGCCAAGCTGTGTCCCATAGGAGAAGGCAGGAAAGTGGGGAGCTGGTGGTTGGACCCTCAGGCAGAGAGAAGAGGGCATGGTTGGAAGTGAGAAGAGAAAAGTGGTAGGTTGGGTGACTCTGGACCCTGCAGAGCTAGAGCAGACTTAGCTCTGGGCATCTCAGGTCCATCCTGCACATCTCAAGATAAACCTGTGGTCACTGCAGGGTTCTTTTCCTCAGTGTAACTGAGTCATGAAGTAGCCTTCCTTTCAGTGGAAAAACCTGGTGTCTGTTTTTTGCAGGATTCCTATTTTTGCATATTGCCTGTTTAATTAGTACTAACACATATAATTGCAAATATTAATGAACATTTGTCATTTGCTAGGTTTTTTTCTAATGGTTTTTTACGTTAAAATGTTTACAACAATTATACAGAAAGGACATTTATAGTTGCATTTTATAGATGATGATTCTGACTTACAGGGGAAAAAAGGGCTCCAGATTCACACAGATGAGAAGCAGAACCTTCCTAAAAAGATGCTCATAAATACACTAGCAGATGGGGGGGGGGGAGTGGATGGAAAGTAAAAATAAAGATGTGATATGTATATTACCAACTCTCCAAGATGAATGTATTACATATCATAAATATGTGGGAGACCATTATGTTTCTGTCTCCTGAGAAACAAAGCCCTTGCCACAACATGTCCCTGACCTCTCCTTCACCCTATTTACTGAGACATGTGGAACTGACTGTATTGAAATAAATATTCCTGGCAGTAAAGGTGCTAGCCTTGTATACATCAAAACTATCTGTGCATTGCTAATTGGAGACCTCTGTGCCTGGTATGGCTACAAAGTTTCTCTTCTCCAGCACTCTGCCACAACCCACTCCCACCTGATTGTTACCAATGAAAGCCATGAGCTTTTGGACACAAGGCCTTTTGTTCCACAGAGAACACTGGGTCACCCCAGAGCTCCTCCACTGCAGCATTTTTTCTCTTTTGGTTTAGCACCCATGTGCCATATCTCCAGTGGGTTAGACTGATACCATCATCAGGAGTTTCAGTAACTGTAAACTTTTAGATTGATACCCTCAGCAGGCATTTTGGTAAATATATACTAACAAAAATCTAAAAATATATATATGAAAAACCCAAAGAAACAGGATAAGAACATCCATGACCGTATCACCATGACCAAAAATTACCAATATAGTATGTCCACTTCTAGAATTTTTCTCTGCAGATGCATGAATGTTACTGTTTTTCAGACTATAAATACATTTATATATGCAGAGTTTTCTACTCTTCATCCAGTTCACCTTATATTCTGAGCAAATTTCCACAACATTGAAGCATTTTTAATGTCTGAAGCTATTCACTCTGTGTTGCATAGGAAATGCCTGCACCTGGGCAAAATTCATCTCTTTATGCCTCAAACCCTATTATGCTGTGTTAGAATTTTATGCAGATTAAATGCTGAGCCCAGTGTAATTTCTGACATATAGTAAATGTTCAATAATAATTTAATATTATTATTATTGCTTCAGCTTTTTTTTTTTTTTTAAGTTCAGCTCCCTCCAGCCTTCTGTCAACTTTTCCACTTTCTCCCAGGCTTCCTCATTGTATTGGGTGATATGCTATATACCCCCAAGTCCTCATATACTTTTGAGTTATTGGCTTCTTGTCTGGCACAGAAATTGACAATGTGAGTGCTGCACCCGCCCAGGGGTGGGGCTGACATACAATGTAAATGAGGCGGGTCCTCCTCTTGCACTTCCGCCCTCTCCCGCATGCACTCTCGCTCTCTCACCAGCGCGCCTTGCTGCTTGCAGCCGCCATGAATGGTTGCCCTGACACACCACGCTGCCTTAGAGCCAACTAAGCACAGACTAAAACTCCCGAGAAACTGTAAGAAATAAACCTTTCCTTCCCTAATTTTGGGCGTCAGGCATTTTGTCTCGGCAATGAGTGAAAAGTAACTAAGACGCTCATTGAAGTATTTTTGTAAGTGTTCTAAAGTAGTAATCTAGGTAAGCCAAGAGAGATCAGTCAGATGTTGTATTTCATTTTCCCTCACACGAAACTCTACTTTACCTACATTATTTCTTCACCTATCTTCACTCATATTTCATTATTTCTACATAGTTCCTTCTGAAACCAAGGTGCATCAGGTCTCTTAGGTCTCTTTAGCCCTGACAGTAGTTCCCTGATCTTGTGTCCAACTCTGTCCCCCCTGTGGAGCAGGTATGACAGAAAGAGGTCCTTCCCAAGAGAGAGGAGAAGAAGAGTCTGAGTCAGGTGACTGGGGTTCCCTTCTAAGGCAGCTTCCCTTGTTTCTAATAAATATGATTTCTAGATGCTCAACACTGCGAAACTGAATGTTGAGGCAGCAGACTTTAAGAACTGTGGCATGGCCACCACTATCAGGACTCTTCCCACCCTCTCAACAGTGTATGTCCTGGGTATGGGTGGGAAGAGGGGCACACAGGTGGAAACCGCTGCCTGAACCACTCTGTGAGTATCAGCTTGGCCCCAGCTGCTGCTTCCACTGGGGTGTCCATGCCCTCCTGGGCCTCACCAGCTCCTCTATGTGGTCATGGTTGCTGAAAAGTTCTTGCCCTAGTATAAGTTACTGTACAGTATGGCAGTGGTCTAATGTGGTGGAAGGCCAAAGTAAAGACCACTTCCTCCTTCTTCCCCTTCAGCCCTAATTACAACTTCCTTTCCTGTGTGTGCAGAGAATCCCAGTCACTTCCTCACATGTCATCAATGCCTGCCCCATGCACCACTTCCAATCAGAGGTCATATAACTCTCTGCCCCCTCTGTATCCAGTCAGAGGACAAAGCCTAAACCCCAGTTTGTGGGTTCCTCTGTGTTCTCAATAAAGGCCACTTTCCGTTTCCTTTTGCTTCTCTATCGCACCAGAAAACCCTAACATTTTGGTGCCAAAACCCGGGATTGGCAGTGTTTGTGAGCTCCTGGGGGTCACCCCCGGTTTTGAGCTCCCGTGCCCGCCAGCCACCCTTCCTTCCTCTGCAACCTGCCTATTTGCCATTGCTAGCCTGCATCCAACACCGATCCATCTCATTTATCACAGGTGAGCCACCTTTCCATCTGGGGTTTTCTGTCTCAATTTTTCAGTCTATGACAGCTCTCATACTCCTTGGGCAACTGAGGCAGAGCTATTCTCAGCCTCAGGAATTTGCGAATTCATGTCAGAGAACCTGTTGCCATCCCTGGATAAAGACAGCAGCTCTCACGTTCCTTGGGCAGGACAGCCCCAGGCACAGCTGTTACTCTCTTGTCCTCTGGGACTACCCCACACACATACACACTGCACTCACAGTGACAGCCAATGAGAATAGTGTTGGAAGCTTCCCTGTCACACTCTCAAAACAGGTGAAAACTTCTGATAAGTATGACCCAGGACAGCTCTCGTGCTCCTTGGGCAGGGCTAAAGCTCTGACATCCTGAGGAGTTGTTCTCTGGGCTCACCTCTAATTAGGTCATTATGGGAAATACCTTTTCCTGTCCCCCAAAAAACACACCTCTGGGGTGCCTGTGCTCTTGGCCTCAGGAAGGCCATAAAAATAAAAAAAAAACTGGTCTTTTACTGCCAGGTGGCTCAGCCGACCTACCAGCTTAATGGCAGCCCATGGCCTACTAAAGAGGGGGATGTTTGAACCCTCTATCCTTCAAGATTTATATAACTTTTGTCACAGCAGTGAAAAGTTGATAAAAATATCTTATGTCCAGGCTTTTTTCACTTTGAGGACACTTCCTTCTCTCATATAGTCGTGTATGGCAGTCCAAATACTTCTGGCTCACTCTACTCCACCACGATTTCTCCCTTCCTCCCCACAAGACCCCTTAGATGATGTGCCTCCTGTCTATACTGCCCCTTCCCCATATCCCCAAGTGCAAATTCCTCAGCCTTCTCAACCAGAGGTTTCTGAGCCCCCTGCTTCATCCTCTCCCCTTTCCTCACCCCCAGCACTAACTCTTCCTTTACTTCCTCTCCCCAATCTCAGATTCCTCAATCCCCTCAACCTGAGCCATCTATCCCATTGGATGGCTCCACTTCTAGCTCCTATACTCCTGCATTGCCATTCTCCCTGCTGGCTCACCACACTTGGTCTCACGTGTTTCAGCCACCTGTCAGACTGCATGGTGTTCAACCACCATCTCGTGCTCCCATGCCATGTGGTCCTCAGCAGCCATCTTGCTGCGGCTCACATGGAGGACAGCTGCCATCTTGCGGTCCTACACAATGGGACAGTCCACCACCATCTTTTGACAGGTCACAGGATAAATGGCCACCATCTTGCAGTCCCTCATCAAGTGTTCAGCAGCAGTCATCCTGTTGCAGGTCACATGATGACCAGTCACCATCTTGTGCTTCCTCACCATGTAACCAGCAGCAGTCATCCTGTTGGGGGTCTCATGGTAAACAGTTGCAATCTTGTGCTTCCCTGTTGCATGGTGACGAGGGGCCATTTTATGGTCAATCACCCTGTAACTGACCACAGACACCTGCTGGGCAACTGGCTGCTTGGTGGCCATCTACACCTCCCACTCCACAGCCTTCTCAGCCTCAATCCCTATTTCCCCTTCAGGAACAGGCTGGTCCCAAGGGAGTAGTTCATATTCATGTTCCTTTTTCCCTTGCTGACCTATCTCAGATCAACCACAAATTAGGTTCCTTTCCTGTTGACCCACAAAATTATATTAGAAGCCGGGCATGGTGGCACATGCACTCGGGAGGCTGAGGTAGGAGGAGCGTTGTGAGTTCGAGGCCAGCTTGGGCTACAATGCGAGCACAAAGCCGGCCTGAGCTACACAGTGCAACCCTCCTTCAAAAAACTAGGGTTGGGAGTTTGGCTCAGCGGCTTAAGTCCCTGTCTGGCAGGAACCAGGTTGTGAGTTCAATCCCTGGTGCCACAAAAAAAAAAATTATATCAGAGTTTGAATTTATAATTAATTGTTGTGATTACAGTTCAAGGATTGTTATGTGATTCTTAATACCACCCTCAGCTCACAAGAGCAGGCTCAGTTATGGCAAGCAGCTTGAGAGGAAGCCAACTGTAGACATAAAGCAAACACTGATGAGAATGACTGTGGGCCTGCTGTGGTGCCTGAACAGGACCCTAACTGGGATTACCAAAATGAAGCATGTTCTTATAAAGTATGTAAGACGACTGAATGTATAATTGTGGGCCTTGATAAAATAGCTCACAAACATACTAACTATAACAAGCTTTTAGAACAGATTCAAGAGACTAATGAAAACCCTGCTATGTTCCTTACATGTCTTAGGGATACTGTAATTAAGTTTACTAATGTAAACCCAAACTCTCAAGACATGACAATTGTTATTAACTCTTATTTTATTTCTCAATCTGCCCCTGACATTCTTGTGAAACTACAAAAGGCTGAACTTGACCCTCAAAGCCCACATGAAGACCTTCTTAACATGGCCTTTCATGTTTTCAAAAACAGAGATAGAACTCAAAAGGGGGAAAAAGAGGCACCAAAAAAAAAACTTGCTAAATGTCAACCTGATCTTTTTGCAGTGGCACTTGAGGCTTCCAAGACAGGTAAACAGAAACAAGATGGAGATGTCTGAGTCCCTCCCAAACCACACTTCAAGTGCAACAAGGACAGACACTGGTCAAGAGAATGCCCCAACCCACGAGTTCCTTTGGGGCCCTGCCCCCTCTGCAATCTCAAGGGCCACTGAAAGAGTGACTGTCCTTAGCACCAGAGAGCAGGTAAGCCATCCTTTAATTCCTTGCCCTCACAGAAGATCTCATCACAACCAGATTCATTGCTGGCCGATCCACTTGGACTCGTTGCTGAAGACTGATGGGGCTCGGGGCTCACAGCCCCCAGTAAAGTATCCTTCTCGGAGTGGTGAGCCTCACTGGAGGTCTCAGGTAAGACACTCCCTGTACTTGTAGACACAGAGGTGACACATAGTGTTCTTCCTGAATTTTCAGGCCATTGTATTAAATCCTCAGTCTCTGTAATGGGTGTTGACGGCCAACCTACACAGCCTCTTCAAACAGGGCCCACTCCATGCAGGTTCCAAATTCTCTTCTTCACCCATAGCTTTCTGGTAATACCAACTTGTCCCATACCCCTTTAGGTAGAGATCTCCAAAAGCTTAACTTTTCCTTTACCTTCTCCCTTCCCACAGCTCTAGTCCTCCAAACGCCAACACAATGCACTGCAAACCCATCCCCTCCTTTCCCTTCTTTCCTTGTTGCTAGAGTTTATGGTGGGTGGCCCCACCAAGTCTCATGTAATCATGACATGGACATGGCTGAGTCTGGCATTCATGATTGGTTTATTGTCTACCACTGGGATTGGCAATGTGAGTGCTGCACCCACCCAGGGGTGGAGCCAACATACAGGGTAAGGGTGAGAGAAAGACATGTCTTTGCTCATTTGCTGGTTCACCTTGCTTGTGGCAGCCATAAATGTCCGCCCCGCCACACCATGCTGCCTTGGAGCCAACTAAGTATGGACTAAATATCCCTGAGAACTGTAAGAAATAAACCTTTCCTCCCCTCATTTTGAGCATCAGGTATTTTGTCTCAGCAACGAGTGAAAAGTGACTAAGACAGGATACAACCAGAAGACAAGCAGCCTGCCTTCCTGGTGAGTGGCGCAAGCGGTACAAACTCCAGGAAGAGAAAGATCCATGCCTCCTGAGAACCCACCATGTTGAGTCTGGGAGGATCCAACCAGAAGACAAGTAGCCTGCCTTCCTGGTGAATGGTGTGAGCAGTGCAGACTACAGGAAGAGAAAGATCCGTGCCTCCCGTGTGCCTACCAGCACTCAGGTTGAGAATCAAGACCCCTCAACCCCTGTAAGCAACCTGCGGTTTCGAAGGAGCAGCTAAATTGATAGTAACTAAGGCACATAAAGCAACTAAATGCTAGTATTGCTTCATTGATTTTGCAGGCCTGGGGCTGGCAGTCTGAGTATCCTTTGGGAGGACGACAGTATGCAATGTAGCAAATATGGGGGATTCCCGCCGGGCGTGGTGGCGCACGCCTTTAATCCCAGCACTCGGGAGGCTGAGGTAGGAGAAGCGTTGTGAGTTCGAGGCCGGCTTGGGCTACAACGCGAGCGCAAGGCCGGCCCGAGCTACATAGTGCGACCCTGCCTCAAAAAAATCAGGGCCAGGAGTTTGGCTCAGTGCCTTAAGTGCCTGCCCTGGCAGGCGCGAGGTTGTAAGTTCAATCCCTGGTGCCGGGAAAAAAAAAAAATATGGGGGATTCCCTTCTGTCTTGTCTGTGAGGCCCAATACCATTCTCATTGTTTTGCTTTATTCTGATTAATTTTTTTTGCTTTATTTCATACTCTGCTTTGATTGGTTCTATTCTTTTTTGGTTTTGGATTGATTTTACTATACCTGATGGAATGGTCAACTACTGTGAAGATAACAAGATATACTATAGTAGCTATTGTTTTCCTAATATCTTACTTTGAAGTTCTGTACCAGTTCTACTGCTTTGTTTTGATTAACTGTTTTGTTATGCTTTGTTGGATTTTACTATATTTAAAATAAAGTTAAAAAAGAAAAAAAAAAAAAGAAAGACAAATACACAATAACACAATTGTAACGGGGGACCTTAATATCCCATTGTCACATAAAGATAGATCTATTAGACAAAAAGGTGGCAAAGAAAAAACAGAACTGAAACAAATCTGTGAACAAATGGACTTAGTAGCTGTTTACAGAGTGTTCCACCCAACCACATCAGAATACACATTTTTCTCAGCTGTACATGGGACGTTCTCTAAAATAGATCATATATTAGCCCATAGAACATGCTTAAGTAAATACAAAGGGATTGAAATTATTCCATGCATACTATCTGATCATAGTGCACTGAAATTGGAAATCAATGGCAAAAGAAACTGCAAAACATATATAAACACATGGAAATTTAATAACGACCTCTTCAAAAACCAATGGGTTACAGACGAAAGAAGAATTTAAACAATACCTAAAATTCAATGAAAATCCAGATACAACATGCTGAAACTTGCAGGACACAATAAAAGCGGTCCTAAGAGGAAAATGTATAGCAATAAATTGTCGTATCAAGAAAACAGAATGAGCACAAATAAACAACCTAATGCTACAAATCAAGCTTCTCCAAAAAAACAGCAAGTCAAACCCAAAGCTCACAGAAGAGAGGAAATTATAAAGATCAGAGCAGAAATTAATGCAACTGAGACTAACAATACAAAGAATTAATGAATCAAAGAGCTGGCTCTTTGAGAGAATAAACGAAATTGATAAACCTCTAGCCATCCTTATCAAGAAAAAGAAAGAAAAAACTCAAATTCATGTAATAAGGAATAAAAAGGGAGAAATTACTACAGATCCCATGGAAGTTCAGAAGATCATGAATACCTACTTTGAAAATTTTTATGCACATAGGGTGGAAAACACAAAGGAAATGGACAAATTCCTAGAAACATATGAACTACCAAAGCTGAGTCAAGAAGATATAACAATTTTGAGTAACGCAGTATCAGCTACTGAAATTGAAAACATGACCAAAACTTACCAACAAAGAAAAGCCCAGGTCCTGATGGATTCACAGCTGAATTCTACAAGAAATTTAGAGAAGATTTAATGCCAATACTACTCAAATCGTTCAATGAAATTGAAAGGGAAGTAGGGTTGGGAACTCCGTGACCCCTGAGGAGAACCAGAATGGGTCCAACCCGGCCCCAACTCACTGGGCCCACGTGCCTGCGCACAGCAAGGGAGAACTGATCCGCCTTCCGGGGCTGGGAGCTCCACGACCCCGGAGGAGAACCAGAATGGGTCCAACTGGGCCCCAACTCGCTGGGCCTGCACGGCACCGGCACACGGGCTTGGAATCAAGGACATCATCCATCCATATCCCGCCCCCCTCCAGTAAGCAAGCTGCTGGCTCTGAGGTCTAGCTAAATTGATGGCAACAAAGGTACATAAAGCAACTGAACACTAGTGTTTTTTCATAGGTTTTGCAGGCCTCTGATCGGCACCCTGAATGTCTCTTTGCATGATGACAGTAAGCAATGTTGCAAATACGGGGGACTCTCTTCTGTCTTGTCTTCGAGGACCAATATGGTTCTCACCATTTTGCTTTACTCTGATCATTATAATTTTTCTCTTTTTTTCCTTTATTTTATATTCTGTTTTTATTGATTTTGTTTTTTGTTTTGTTTTTGGTTCAATTCTACTACACCTGTTGGAATGGTCAGCTAATCTGAAGATAGCAAGGTATGTTATAGTAGCTATTGTACTCACATTATCGGTCTTCAAGGTTCTGTACCAGTCCTACTGCTTTGTTTTGATTGACTTTATTCTGTTATGTTCTGTTGTATTTTACTATCTTTAAAATAAAAAAATAAAAAATAAAAAATAAAAAAAAGAAATTGAAAGGGAAGTGATCCCACCTAACTCATTCCTTCAGGCAAGTATTACTCTGATACCAAAACCAGAGAAAGACCCAACAAAAAAGGAGCACTATAGGCCAATTTCCCTAATGAACATTGACACAAAGATTCTCAGTAAAATACTGGCAAATAGAATTCAGCACATCATCAAGAAGATTATACATCATGACCAAGTGTGATTTATTCCAGGAATGCAGGGATGGTTTAACATACACAAACCAATAAATGTAATATACCACATCAATAATGCCACAGACAAAAATCACATGATCATCTCAATAGACTCAGAAAAATCTTTTGATAAAGTGTAACACTTGTTCAGGATAAAAACCTTACAGAAACTTGGAATAGATGGTCTCTACCTCAATCTGATAAAAGCCATCTATGACAAACATACAGCCAACATTATACTAAATGAACAAAAACTGAAAGCTTTCACTCTAAATCAGGAACAAGACAAGGTTGTCCACTATCACCACTTCTATTCAATATAGTTCTGGAAACATTAGCCAGAGCAACCAGACAAGACACAGAAATAAAAGGAATAAGGATAGGAAAGGAAAAGTTAAATGATCACTATTGCAGATGACATGATACTCTACATAGAATACCTTTAAAATGCCATCAAAAGCCTACTAGAGTTAATAAACAAATGCAGCGGTGTAGCTGGATACACAGTCAACACTCAAAAACCAACAGCATTCCTGTATGCAAACTGAGAGAGAAATCATGGAAATAACACCTTTCGCAGTAGTGTCCAAAAAATGAAATCCTTATGAATCTACCTAATAAAGCATGCAAAAGATCTATATGCTGAAAACTATAGTACTCTAAAAGGAGACTGAAGAAGATGTTTGAAAATGGAAAGATATCCCTTGCTCTTGGTTAGGGAGAACCAACATTGTGAAAATGGGCCATATTCTCAAAAGTGTTACACAAATTTAATGCAATCCCAATCAAAATACCATTAACATACCTTACAGATCTAGAGAAAACAATCCTAAAATTCACCTGGAACCAGAAGAGACCTAGAATAGCAAAGGCATTTCTAGGCAACAAAAAGCAAGGCAGGAGGCATCTCAATCCCCGACTCGAAATTATACTACAAAGCTACAGCAATAAAATCGGCATGGTACTTGCAAAAAAACAGACTGCAAGATCAATGGAACAGATTAGAAGATGCGAATACAACTACAAAGACACTCAGCGACCATATAGTTCACAAAGGGGCTAAACATCTTCACTGGAAGGAAGATAGCCTCTTTAATAAATGGTGCTAGAAAAACTGGCTTTCCACATGCCAAAGACTGAAACTAGACCCCCGTCTATCACCATGCACTAAACTAAACTCAAAATGGATCAAAGATCTAAATATTGAAATAGAAACACTAAATTTACTGAAGACAAACTAGGTAAAAATCTTGAAGACACAGGAGTAGGCAAAGAGTTCATGAACAAAATGCAAACCGCATGGGAAGTACTTCAAAGAATCTACAACTGAGATCGCATTTTATCAAAAAGCTTTTGCACTTCAAAAGAAATCACCAATAAAGTGAAAAGAAAGCCCACTGAATGGGAAAGAATTTTAGCCAACTGTCCCTCAGATAAAGGACTTATATTCAGAACATATAAAGAACTGAAAAACATCAGGCCCCCCAAATTCAAAGACCCTATCCAAAACTGGGCATCTGAGATGAACACAAAGAAATACAAATGGCAAATAAATACATGAAGAAATGTGCAACATCACTGGTGATTCGAGAAATGCAAACTAAAACAACATTGAGATTTCATCTTACTCCAGAAAGAATGGCTGCCATCAAGAAATCAGCTGATAACAAATGTTGGCGTGGCTGTGGGGAAAAAGGAACCCTTCTCCACTGTTGGTAGGAGTGCAGACTGGTGCAACCACTGTGGAATCAGTGTGGAGATTCCTCAAAAAACTAGGATTGGAAATCCCTTCAATCCACCTATTCCCCTTCTGGGTATTTTCCCAGAAAAATTGAAAGTGTCATGTCACAGTGATATATGTGCATCCATGTTTATAGCAGCACAATTTGTAATAGCTAAATCTTGAAAACAACCAAAATGCCCATCAACTGCAGAAGGGATGAAAAAGATGCGGTATTTTTACACAATGAAATACTACTCAGCTATAAAAAAGGATGATCTTGAGACTTTTATAGATAAATGGAGACAACCTGAGACTATACTCGTAAGTGAAATAAATCAGACTCACATTTGTAAATATCATATTGTCTCCCTAGTGTAACAAATAAAAAACAATTTTAAAAAACCGAAAGAGTAGTAAGATCCAAAATGTACAACAGATATTGTAATAAGGAAAGGCAAAGAAAGTGCTCGAGATTAAAGAACAGCTGGCATAGGGGAAAGGAGAAATGGAAGAAAGGAAAAGATTTTATGTTTGTAGATATACACATATAACTGTATGTATATATAAGTATGCAAGATAGATAACTATACTACTAATTCTCTGTTAGTTCATCAGAAAGAATAGTTTGTGTTGTCACTGTTTGATTGTATAATCATTTTTTATGCCTAGATCTTGTAACCTCAACTGCTTTAAAGATAACAATACATAATATATCAATGAGTATTAATTTCTTATTTTTCTTGGAAATTCTGTATTATTTCTACCTTTTTTTGTTTTGCTTTTTTTTTTATTTTTTAATTTTTTTTAATTTTTTTTTTTTTTGCAGCACCGGGGATTGAACTCACAGCCTTGCGCCTGCCAGGGCAGGCGTTTAAGCCATTGTTTTGCTTTTTAAAAGAAAAAGAAAAAGAAAGATCTCAAACCACTTAAACTTATATCTCAAAAGAAATAGAAAAAGAACAATAAATTAAAGCCACAATTAACAGGAGGGAGGAAATTAAAAACTAGAAAAAAATAAATAATACAGAAAATAAAAATATAGGAAAGATCGACAAAGCTGAGTTGTTTTTTAAGACAAAATTGACAAAATGTTAGTTAAGCTAAGTAGGAATAAAAGAGAGGACTTGATACAAGAAATGCAGGGATGGTTCAACATATGCAAATCAATAAACATAATAAATCACATTAGCCAAAAATACAAATCACATGATCATCTTGATAGATGCAGAAAAAACTTTTGATAAAATCTAATACGCATTCTTGGAAAAAAAAACCCTTGAGAAAATTGGAATAGATGGTCTTTACCTCAATCTGATAAAAGCCATCTATGACAAACCAACAGCCAATATCAGACTAAATAGACAAAAACGGAAAGCTTTTACTCTAAAAACAGGAACAAGACAAGGATGACCACAATCATCACTCCTACTCAACATAGTTCTGGAAACATTAGCCAGAGCAATTAGACAAGAGAGAGAAAGAAAAAGAGTAAGGAAAAGAGAGGAAGAAGTTAAAGTATCATTATTTACAGATGACATGAGTCTATATAGAAGACCCCAAAAATTCCACTAACAGACTTCTAGATTTAATATGCAAATTCAGCAGAGTAGCTGTACAAAATCAACACTGAAGTCAATAGCATTCCTATACACAATAAACTCAATGAGAGAGAAATTAGGGAAACCACACCCTTTGCAATAACATCCAAAAACATGAAATACTTAGAAATCAATCTACAAAGGGAGTAAAAGATCTACACTGAAAATTACAGGGGGGTATAGTGGCACATGCCTATAATCCCAGTACTTGGGTGGCTGAGGCAGGAAAATCACTGCAAGTTCAAGACCAGCCTGGGCTACACAAAGTGAGCTCAAGGCCAGCCCAATCTATACAGTGAGACCCTGTCTCAAAAAAAAAAAAAGTAAAGTAAATTATAGTGCTCTAAAAAAAGAAATTGAAGCAAACAGAAATAAACTCCTTGCTCATGGATAGGAAGAACCAATGTCATGAAAATGGCCTTACTCCCAAAACTGTTACACAGATTTAATGCAATCCCAATCAAAATACCACAAACATACCTCACAGATCTAGAAAAAACACTCATAAAATTCATCCTGGACCAGAAGAGGTGTAGAATATTAAAGGCAATCCTGGGCAACAAAGGCAAAGCAGGAAGCATCACAATCCCTGACTTAAAATTATAGTACAAAGCTGCTATAATGAAATCAGCATGATAATGGCAAAAAAAAAAAAACACAGACCTGAGGATCAGTGTAAGAGAACATAAGATGTATACAAACACATTCAGCCACCTTATCATTAACAAAGGAGCCAAACATTCACTGAAAGATATCCTCTTAATAAGTGGCACTGGAAAAATTGGCTTTCCACATGCCAAAGACTTAAACTAGACCCATGCCTATCACCATGCACTAAAGTGATAATGTATCAACAATCTAAATATTAAGACAGAAACACTAAATCTACTGCAAAACAAAGTAGGTAGACATCTCAAGGACATAGGGGTAGGCACAGAGTTCATCAACGAAAACCAAACTGCACAGGAAGTACTTCAACGAATCAACAAGTGGAATCTCATCTTATTAAAAAGTTTTTGCACATTCAAATCAATCACCAACAGAATGAAAAGGAAGCCCACAGATTGGAAAGACACTTTTGTGGACTGTCCCTCAGACAAAGAACTTTTACCTAGAACATATAAAAAAGTGAAAAACATCATACCCCCCAATTTCAAAGATCCAATCCAAAAATGGGCATCTGAGATGAATACACAATTCTCAGAAAAAATTCAAATGGCAAATAAATGTATGAAAAATGTTCAACATCATTGATCATTCAAGAAATGCAAATTAAAACAACACTGAGCTATCATCTCTACTCCAGGAAGAATGGCTAACATCAAGAAACCAAACAATAACAAATGCTGGAGGGGCTGTGGGAAAAAAGAAACCCTCCACATTGTTGGTGGCAGTGCAGGCTGGTAAAACCACTGTGAAAATCAGTGTAGACATTCCTCAAAAAACTAGGCTTACAAAAAAAGAGATGGGCCTCTCGAGAACCCGCCCTGCTGGGTCACAGTGGCTCCAAGCAGAAGCCAACTAGTCTGCCTCCCAGGGCACTGCATGACTGGTGTGGACTCCAAGAAGAGAAAGAGATGGGCCTCTCAAGAACCCGCCCCACTAGGCCAGAGTGACTCCAACCAGAAGACAACTAGTCTGCCTTCCGGGGCACTGCGCAACCGGCACGGACTCCAGGAAGAGAAAGAGATGGACCTCTCAAGAACCTGCCCCACTGGGTCAGAATGGCTCCAACCAGAAGACAACTAGTCTGCCTTCCGGGACTCTGCACAACCAGCGCAGACTCCAGGAAGAGAAAGAGATGGACCTCTCAAGAACCTGCCCCACTGGGTCAGAGAGGCTCCAACCAGAAGACAACTAGTCTGCCTTCTGGGGGACTGCACAACCCATGCAGACTCCACAAAGAGAAAGAGATGGGCCTCTTGAGAACCCGCCCCGCTGGGTCAGAGTGGCTCCAAGTAGAAGACAGCTAGTCTGCCTTCCAGGTGACTGCGCAACAGGCACAGACTCCAAGAAGAGAAACATGCGCCTCCCATACACCTACAGGTGCACAGGCTTAGAATCAAGGAAAACACACATACCAGCCAAACCAACCCACTCCCCAGTAAGCAACCTGCTGGTTCAGAGGTCAGGTTGAATTGGTAGCAACTAAGGTACATAAAGCAACTAAATGCTAGTATTGTTTCATTCATTTTGCAGGCCTGGGGCTGGCAGCCTGAGCCTCTCTTTGAAAGATGACAGTAGGCAGTATAGTAAATATGTGAGATTCTCTTCTGTCTTGTGTTCAAAACCCAACATTGTTCTCATTGTTTTGCTTTATTCTGATTAATTTTTTTTTGCTTTGTTTTATATTGTGTTTATTGGTTTTATTGTGTTTTGTTTTTGCTTTAATTTTACTATACCTGTTGGAATGGTCAACTATTCTGCAAATAACAAGATATACTACAGTAGCTATTGTTTTCATAATACCTTTCTTTGAAGTTCTGTACCAGTTCTACTGCTTTGTTTTGATTGACTTTGTTCTGTTAAGTTTTATTGGATTTTACTATCTTTAAAATAAAAAATATAAAACATAAAATAACATAAAATAAAAACTAGGGTTAGATGTTCCATTCAACCTAGCTATTCACCTTCTGGGTATTTTCCCAGAAGACCTGAAAACATCATACCACAGCAATATATGTACACCCATGTTTACAGGGCACAATTTGTAATACCCAGATCTTGGAAACAATCCATATGTTCACAGACTGAGGAATGGATAAAAAAAGATGTGGTATTTTTATACAATGGAGTATTACCCAGCTATAAAGAAGGATAAACTAGAGGTTTTTATAGGTAAATGGATGCAATAGAGACCATACTCATAAGTGAATCAAATCAGAGTCTCATGTGTAAACACCATATTGTCTCATTGGTGTAAGAAACTGAAGGTAAGATCCAAAAATTTACAATAGTGAAAGAGAAAGAAACTGCTCAAAGAGAAATTATATTATTTGATCAATTCTACATGCCTGTATCCGGTAACTGGAGCAACTATTTTGAAGATGACACTACACAACGTACCAACTACGGTTAAATTTCTATCATCTTGTTTTGAAATCCTGTATCACTGTTGTTTTTTGTTGTTGCCGTTGATGATGATGATGTTAATGTTGTTCAGCTTCCGTTGTCGCTTTGTTTGCTTGAGTACCTTTTGATTTTTCTGTTTTACCCCTTAAAATTAAAAAAGAGGATTTGAATCTCATCAGAAAAGGACACATTACAATTGATACCACAAAAATACCTAATATAATAAGAGACTACTATGATCAGTAATTTGCCTGAAAATTTTATAACCTAAGCCAGGTGTGGTAGCACATGCCTATAATCCCAGCACTGGGGAGGCTGAGGCAGGAGGACTGACCTGAGTTTAAGGCCAGCCTCAGTAGTTACATAGTGAGTTCAAAGACCAACCTGAACTGTACAGTCACACACTGTCTCGAAAAAGAAAAAAGCAAGTAAAATTTTATAACCTGAAAGAAATTGTTAATTCCTAGGCACACATAATCTACCAAGGCTCAAACATGTAGAAACGGATATCCAGTAAGCAAGGAGATTTGATCAGTAATAAAATCTCTAATCAAAGAAAATCTAGAACTTGATGCCTTTTCAGCCTAAGCCTAAGCAATATTTAAAGAACAAATACAATCTTTCTCAAGCTCTTCCAAAATACTGAAGAGGTCAAAATACTTCAAACTGGTTTCCAAGGTCAGTCTGACCCTGCTATCAAAGTCAGACAAGTTCATTACAAAATAAATGTACAGGCGAGTATTTCTGATGAATACAGATTTTAAAATCTTCAACGAAATACTAGCAAAACTGAATTCAACAGCACAGTCTCAAATCGAATGAGCCATCAAATTAAGAAAACATAAAAAATTTTAAATATATATGACTAAGAAAAAGAAGGACTAGATAACTCCAAACATGACATTCCTGAAATGTCAATACTTAACAGACAATCAAAAGAGTAGAGGCTGCCAAGAATTCAGGTGGGCTGAGAGAAAAGTGAATGGGTAAAGATCTGGGAATTTTTAGACCAGAGAAATTATTCTATGTGGTACTAGAATGGTGGCCATGTTGCATACATTAATCAAACTCCTGCAGAAAATGTGATTTCTATGAACTTTAATACTAATACCTCAACATTGGTTCATCAGTCATAACAAATGTACCACAGCAATGCCAAATGTTAATATCAAAGGGAACTGTAGGGACAGTGAGTTAACAGGAGCTTCGAGTACTTCTGCTCAATTTCTCTGTACATTTAAAACTTCTCTGAAAATAATCTATTAATTACTAAATGAAACAACGTAAGATAGAATGTCTCAAAGAGAAAAAAAGTGCAATTTTTTTTCCTGCTGGCTGGCCATGGAATCTAATAAAATTCAGACAATGGGAAGAGTAAATTTGGCCAGGAAAGTGATAGAGGAGGTACTTTTAAGGTAAAATGAGATAAGTAAAAGAGCAATACTGAGAGAAACTATGTCTCTATTAATGGAGCCCAGAGACTGAAACACAGACATGGTAAAAGGTACTTAGAAATTTGTAAATAGGTTTCCTCCATATTATGCAATGTAACTGTGTCCTCTACTTTCCTCAAAAACCGTAAGAAAAATTTCTACTACATTATATCTTTTTGAAATTTGGTTTTGTAGTTGGAACGCATGTTTCACTGGTCTATACTGGGCATAGTGATTTCTATTTCCATCCATGACAAGCTATCTAGAACCAAAACTGTCCTTCCACCTTAAACCACTTAGAAAATGAACGAAAAATATATAAAGGAGCAATATTTGGAAACTAAAAAACAGTACCTACAACACAGAAGGAGAATAAAGAAGGCCCTAGTGATGACCTGACACTGACTGGAATTTGCAGATCGCATTATAAAAAGAGGAACTCAGTGCCCTTGCTGATCACAGGAGATAAAGTTAGCGTTGGGGAAGGCAAGGCAGCTGGAATTCACGGGGCATAGGACTGGAGAAAGGCAATCACACAGGTAGGGTGGGAAAACAGATCTTCATACATGCTTGGAGGTCACCTCAATTACAGGGAGGCTTTCACTGTCCATTCCAAAGCTCTACATTCCTTTTCACCCCACCTAGCTGACCAGAGAGCACTTGACTCATAAGCATCCACAGAACTTGGAAATTCAAAGCTCAAGGTGAAAAAGGGAAGATTTACCAACAACTTCATCCAACCTGATCTTATTTTATAGTTCTAAATTGTATTCCATTATTAGAGTTTGAAATTCAATATTAAGACATTAAGTAGTTTCTCCTTTCTGTTGACAAGTAGCCAGAAACTTGTCACACAAGTTCTAACTGCTCTTTTTATGTATAAAACGACAAGTACTTAGGGCAGTCAGAGAACTGGATGTGAGTTGATGTATAATTGCTAGCAACAAAATTCACAAACTCTTAAACTCATCATCCTGCTACCTCAAAGCCCAGCCAACATTTCAGCGGTAAGTTATGATCACAATTCAAAACTTCTGTTCCAAGCACTAATACAACACTCTTGAAAATTCAGCCTAGTTTTGAAACTGTAGCCTTAACTAGGAATTTCAGTAGTAGCTTGGCAGAGGACCAACTGTACCGCTCCTAATTCCACGGAATCTGTTGTTACCAATTATAGAAATTAACAGTACTCAACAGACATTATTAACACAATAATGTTTAAATGAATAGAAATTTACATAATTTACCTTAAGAAACATCCATAGATTCTTCAGTTGAGGGGGTTACGAATCCAGAAAGATTTAAAAGTACATCCAATTTCAATGTCAGTTATGCGTACTAGTATCTTTAGTTGTTAGTTTTTATTTTAGTAATTCAAGTGAAAGAAAAAAATAAAACCTGCCAATATTAGTGGATCCTCCCAATCGAGCAATAATTAAGATCTAAAAAAGTATGTAGCAAGTGAATATGATCTCATCTTATCATCAAACCTTGCCTTCCCGCTTATATTCACTACTATTAACTAATAATGCCATAATTATCTATCCTTTCTTTTCGTATTCAGTCACCAGGAGTTGTGAATTACACCAACTAAGTATTCCTCAAAATAGTCCTTCTCTTCTTTTGTACCAGTGACCTAAAATGTGCATTTATCACATTGGATATATATTAAAAACTTCACTTACCTTCTCCCAGTACCCAAATCTATCTCCTACAATGTGTCTAAAATATTTGCTATAAAAATAAATTTAACACTATAACTTCATATGAAAACACTGCAACTATTCTAAATTACATCTAAAGAAAGTACATTACTTTATCCCTATCACTTTGTACTCTTTAACACCAAGGCGGCTGTCATTTTCTAGTCACAGTATGCTCACAGTATTATCTTCCTAAAACGCCAAATATTTTCCTCCTTGATTAACTAAAACCTATTACTCCTTTAAGGCTGGATAAAATCTAAATCATTCAGCTTGAACAAATCACTAATATCTGCAAAGCACGTACCTATGAGACTCCTGGTTACTCAGGCAAGTTCCTGCCACTGCAAATCACGAGGGCCAAAGGGTTGGCGCGGGTGCGCAGAAGTCTATGAAGGCATAACGTGGGGTGAGAGGGGGAGGAGAAGAAATGGAGAGGGAGGAATGTGAGAGAAGGTGCAGAGGGGAGAGGAGAGGACACTGGGAGAGAGGGGGTAGGTAAAAGACCGCAGGAGAAGGGGATGGAGGGATTAAGTAAAAAAGGGCAGGGGGAAGGGGAAGGATAAAAGAGTAGAACAGAAAAAAAGCAGGACAAAGAAGATAAAGCAAGGCGAGAGGGAATGGGGGAGGAGCAATGAGCTAAGTGGGGGGAGGGGGAGCCCGAGTCACGCCACAACGGGGAGCGGGACCCAGCCTGATTAAGGCAGTTGGAGAGGGTAGTTGCAGCCTGGGCAAACGGGGGTACACGAGCAAGGGGCGGTAAGGGTAACAGGCCCTCAAGCCCTAACCCACCCAGAGACCATCGCCCAGAATTAGTGCCTAGGCCTGGAGGCCACTCCTTACCTTAGCTTCTCACTCTCAGTCTACCGAGCAGGCAGTGTGAGGCACGTGACTGCCCCGCCCCGCACGCCACCGGAAATGGAAATCACCACGGCGGAAGGGGCGTGGCCTGGTGCCAGGTGAGGCAGGCATGGTCAGATCACTTCTTGGCTGGGTCACTTTCCGGAGAGGCAGTGCACTAGCATTGGGACCCAGTCACAGAAGGCCGGCCTGGGGAATGGGACTCAGTCAGGCTCCAGGTGTGGGAGGAAGGCAACCGTATCAGGGAGGAGCTAGCACAAGAGGCCATGGCTTTGCAGGCCTGTACAGACCTGGGTCGGCCAACCACAACCCTCCAAGTCCCCGCTCCTTCCTCCACGGTGACCCTCGTTCCTGTGGCGCATGCGCAGGTAGTTTTAAAAGACCTGGAGGAAAGAAAGGTGTTCAGTTTCCTCTCGCCTCAGGTGAGGAATGGCCAGGCTTAAGCTCTTGTCCTGGGAGATGGTGCCAATGTAGTTTGGGGCCTAAGGGACTACTTCCCTCACACCCCACTTAGCCCCTCCTTGACCCTATTGCTGCCCCACTCTCTAACTCCCCAGGTCTAGCTGGCCCTCCTCCGTGTCATTACGCATGAACCATTCCCCTCCTCCCGCTGTGATCTGGGCCAGCAGAGATCCCTTCTCCCTCCACCCCATTCCCTTTTTGTCTCCCTGCCTGGTACACCTTGCCCCTTCTCCTTTCTCTGTCCCACTGCATCTCCTCCCCTTTCCTCATTCCTGTCCTCCCTCTCCCTCTCCTTGTTCAACCCTTCCACCTTATCCTCTTCCCTTTCTCTCCCTTAATTCTCCCCTCCCCTGAGACTTGGTCGGTCTCCTGAGACCTGTTCTGGCCTAACCCCTCCAATGGCCTGCTGGACCCCGCTCACCCTTGGACTGGTGACCCGCATTCGGAACCTGTGTATCTGAGGTGGGTTCACCTAGGTACTTGCTTGGGTTTCTACAGCCACAGCCTGTCCCTGCCCTAGGTGAGGAAAAACAGGTTGCAGCCTCAGCCCTTGACCTCAGAGCCAGTCCCTGGGTAGGTTGGTTCTTGAGGACCCACTGCCTTCACAACTCCAGGCCACCATCCTCCAAAACTCTAGGCCTCTGCCACCTAGAGTGCCAGGACCATACCTGGGACACCCGCACACCATTCTCCAAGTCTCTCAACCCCAACCCAGGACGCAGCCTCACCTTGCAGTGCCGAGCACTCACAAGACTGTATTACAACTAGAACAGCAGAAGGCAAGA
>RJWM01020317.1:0-37357 GCA_004363535.1 Dasyprocta punctata
TGTGGGTGAGGGGTTGCTGCGGCTTCCACCAGCCCACCAGGGTTTTGCAGGTAGTGGACAGGATGCTGATGATCCCTGGCAGAGAGGGAGGTGCTGCCATCAATGATCCAAAGGCTGTGTAGTTCTCCAGGGTGGGGGATGTGCTGAGGGGCAAAGGACCAAGCTCACCCCACTGTTGAGGACTCCAGGGTGGGTAGGTGTGTGTGTGGGGGGGGGCAAAGATCCAACTTCTCCCTGCTGCTGAAGTCTCCAGTTTGGGGGAGATGCAGGTGGGGGAGCCCAGAAATTTTGAAAAACAGAATAAGCAAATTTTCCATAGACCAAATATATGTCCTCTGTTGATGAAAACAGCAATAAAGCCCACCTAACAAGGTTTGAGTAAGGGTTAGTTGTATTTATTTGCCCCAAAATAATCACAGTTCTTGTTCATGATCCAGTGGATTTAGTTTTAGGTAGTTATGACCCCACTATTATATGCTGCCTAACCATATGTATTGGAAAGGACCTTACTGAATTTCAACTAATAACATTACATAATCAGTCATTCACAGCCACACAATGTGGTTATGAATATGTTGCTTGGAAGCACAAAATGTCATGTGTAGGTATCATCATGACAGGTTTTCTATCCTGAATAGCAATTAGGTTATTGACTAAAAGATCAAGATACCACTTCTGCTGAATGTGGGGTGGAAAATAGTGATAATGCTTTATATATAAAGGGCAATTTTTTGCTTTTCCTTTGAGTTTCAAGGTGTTTTTAAGTTTGAATGTTTCCCTGTTTTTTTTTGTTTTTTTGTTTTTGTTGTTCTTTGTTTTTTTGTTTTTTGCAGTAGCCCACAAACATAATGATTATTCTGGTCTTTTACTAGACCATAAGTATAAGATTTTACTAAAGTCACCTACAAGTTCTGTTTTAATAGATTTCCCTATGTAAAAAGGAAAAAAAAAGGTTAGAAAGGTTGGAAATAGGAGAAAATGGAGAAGAGATGATAATGATGATTACAAGTGAGAAAAGATGATACGATGGTAGTGAGTTCTTGATCAAGTATCTTATGATGCTGTCCACATCTGAGGAAGAATGCCTCTGGTTACACTTAAAATCTCCAATAGGCATAAAATTATAGAAGTCTGAAGGTACTGTCATATGTTGCAAAACATGGACCCAAACCTTGGGGTCTTGAAGTTTTGCTGCATTGTGGTGGGTGAAACAACTTGGTAGGAACCTCTCTAATGCAACTCAAGGTCAGTTGCTTTCTGATGTCATTTCCAGAACACCCAGTCTCCAGCTTCTATATGAGAAGAGTCTGGTTGTCATCAATTGGTTTTCTTTACTTGATGAAAATACCCTCTGACATAATGCATTGAAGTCTAAAATTTTTCTAGTAAATTGTTTCTCCATTAAAGGAAATTTCTCCAGGAATGCTCCCTAGAGAAAATATGCCTTCTAATAATATTCCAGCTACCACCATAACTTCAGTTTCCTACATATGAAAGAGTAAACAAAAAACATAAACTATCACAGGAACAAATTGGTACTCCACTAAAGATGAACACTGGATAAAATTCATTTGTTGAAGCGCAACTGGTCCATCATGTGGTAGAAATGTACAAACTGAAATCTTCATTGTCTTTCCAGGATTATGGAATTGACAGATCAAACATTAATTATAAACTATTTTTGCAATCCTAAAAGAGTACTCCACCAACATAGTCTCATAATTTGGCATAGGATACATCAATGAAAGGTATCTATTTAGGATTATGGAATAGAGTGTCTCATAGATATTGTTTCTCAGCCTTTTGGCTAAGATTAAGTAGAGTGTCTCATAGATTGATAGGAAGGGGTCACTAATTCTTGGACTCTGTTCACCTAACAGTAGTCTTTTCAATTGTCCAATAAAGGCAGTAAAGTAGATGACTTATGTTGCAACATTTTAAATGGAGAGTTAAAGAAAAAAGAAAAACTTTGTAAGATGTTAGTTTACTTGTTAAAAGATGCTGGATTTTGCTGGACTTTGATGGTCTTTTTAAAGTATTTGGAATCTTTAAGAAATGTTTTCTAACCTTAATTTATATGAGACTGCTAATCTGGTTCATTCTGCTAGTGCCTTTAAAAAAATAAGAGACAGTTTAGTGACTAGATCTAAGGTCAGGGTATAATATGCATTGGGCCCATTTCTCCCATATAAGCACTCCCAGTGCCTGGTATTTACAATTACGCATGAATAATGTGAAAGACTCATAAAATTTGGAAGTCCTGTAACAAGGGGCTGTTGTAAGGCCAGGTTTGCTTGGTTAAAAGCCTGTTCCCAACTTCCTTCCCAAGGACCACTTACATTCTTAGTGAGTTTACACAGTGGTCAGATCATGATGGAAAAATTAGTAAGCCAGTATCCTGCAAGTCTAAGAAAGTCCTTGACTTAGGGTGGAGAGTATTTTGAATAATTTTGATCTTTTCAAGTAACAGGGAAACCCCTCAGTAGTCAGGTTATGTCCTAACTAGTGGAAAATTTCCATTGAAAACTGGAATTTTTCATTGGAACCTTGTGTTTTATACTCATAAATTGCTGTAAGGTAAATGGTACCAGTTCAGAGCACATCTGAGGAACCGCAGTACTGCTAGGTCCTGATGAGTAGCTTGAGAGGAATGAAAAGGGGCTTTGCCAAACTCTGTGGCTTTGCAGTTCAGGTGTAATGTTGACCTTTTCAAAGGCAAACAAACACTGATGTAGCTTCTCAACTGGAATACTCAAGAAGGCTGACATCTAATACTATGAGCTATTTTTAGTCATCAGGCACACTGGACACAAAGTGTTTGGATTTCGAACTCAGGAAAAAACAGTGTCACAACTTTCTAAATTTCTCATAAAACAATAGTAAGTCTTCACCTTTGACCATTTGTTGTCTTAACTAGTAGGACTGGAATGTTGCAAGGTCTGCTATATGAATTATAAGTCCTTGTTTAACTCACTGATTTTCAATGAGGGAGAGTTGTCGAATTGCTTTAGGTTGCCATGGATATTGGGGTGATTCAGGCAAAGCTTTATAATGATCTATTTGGATATTTATGGGATTCAGAGTTTTAATCCCTCCTATTTAAAAAAAAGTTGTCTATGCACATTCAGCTATATTCAAAAGAACAGAGATACTGTGCACCTTCATTTTATACAATTCCTCCTACAGGGAGTACAATAGTTCTTGTTCATGGGAATCAGGGTACTACAAAATTCTTTCTCACTCTGAAAAGACTTTTGTGTTCTTTTCATTTGGAAAGTCTTACTCTATCAAAGTCTTGCAGTAAAATGCAGTCAAAAGATATGTTTTCTTAAAATGGTCCTTGTATCGATTGGATAGTCACATATGAGTACCACTTATACCTAATTTGAAACTCCACCACAAAAATAACCTTTTTACTCCCAGAGATTTGGTGACTTATTAAAGTAGGATTCATGGTAGACAAGGTGACACTAGTATGCACCATGATGGTGCAGGATTCCCCATTTATTCTAACTTTTGCTTTTCCTATTTCATTCAAAGGTATTATGAGGAATATTTTACTATACTAATCCTTCAGATCTTATTAGTTAATTATATTCTTGTGAGCTCCCTCTAGTGGAAAAACAATTTGGCAACAACAACAAAAAATTTACCTGCAGACTGTTGGAAAAGTGGGCAATTTCTTCTCCAGCGTCCTATTTGTTTGCAATAAAGGATGATACACAGAGGTACACAATTCCTTATTCTAGTTCCTTTCAGTTGCAGTTTAAAATAAGAACAGGACAATCCTTTTAGCTTGGGTCCCTGAAATTGTAGTTGAAGAAGTGTAAATTTGTTAGTCTTTGGAGATTTTTTCTGTTCTAGAGTCTTCCAAAAATATTTAACTAAAGCCACCAAACCAAACATCTCTGCAATTTCCCATCCCAGTTTATGGTTTTTAATTAGACTGCAAAGCTCAGAATTAAGTCCATTTAAAGATAAAGCAGTTAATGCCATTTCATTCCCTGCAGGAAATAGTCTTTGATGTATTTCAAGCCTTGAATGCGTCGCAAACAGTATTTCTAACGAAGCTCTGTAATCTGGAGCTGCTTCATTTTTCTTTCCTGCAAGATTTTATAATGGACCTATCAATCTACTGTGGAAAAACCTGAAAGACCGAATTTAAAAGACTTTCAGCGAGTTTCCTGGCTCGCCTCCCTCCTTCCCTTGAGGACGCTTTGGAAACATCTTTAATCATACTCCTCAGTTTCCTTCCATTCTGCTTCTGCCTTCCATTTCCAAGCTTCTTTGGGTCCTGCTATCATGTGCACACACTGGTAAAGATCAGAGAGCCCCATCGTAAGCTCTTATAAGGATTCTAAATTCTTTTATGAATGTTTGAAGTTTTTTTTTTGGATTTGGAAATCCTCTTACAACATCTCTATGTTCTGTCACAGAACATTAAGTAAAAGTTTTTTGGTAAACTGGGTTGGTCAGAAAATGTCACTTTGTAATGCTTTTGTTTATCTTGCTCTGATTATTGTTGAGGGAAACGGGCAATTGGACCAAAGGTTTAATGTACTTAGAGTATTTAGGTAAAGATGGATAGAGAGAAGAAATAGTTGGGTTAATCCAAATTATAATCCTATTTCAACATGCCTTTATTCTGTTGCTTAAGCATTTTATTTGCCTTTTCCAAAGAATTTTTTTAAGGACTCAATGTTTGTTTTAGATTTCTGTTTTTTTCCTTTTGAACCTATCCAGTATTTTTATTTCAGGAGACGTGTAAAATCAATAATGCAATTTAGTTAAGAGCAATATGACTTGTCAGACTTTCTACTTCTTCTTGAATCAATTGTGGAAAATTATACTTTCCTAGGAATGTATAGTTTTTTCTAAGCTTTCAAATTACTGATATCTATTTGTTTTGGTATTGTCTTATATTTTCAGTCTTTGTTGTTTTTATCATTATGTCCTCTTTGCAGCCCAAATATTATTTAATCTTTTTTTTTGTTCTTGAAGTAGTTTCATAAGCAATTTCTTTATTTTGCTGACAGTTTTTAAAGAACAAGTCTCTGATGAGTCCTTTCTATTTTACCATTATTTACATTGCATGATTTCTGCTTTTATCTTCATTGTTTGGCCTTCTTCTTCTCTTTGGATTTTTTATGCTGTTACTTTCAAGTTGGGCATTTAACTAACTACTTTTCCTTTATAAAATACCTGCATCTATGACTATATCCTTACCTCCAAGTCTCACCTTTACGGCTTCCCCATGCTTGATATTTAATGCTTTCAATATTAGTTAAGTTTGAAATATTTTCTTCACTTCCATTCTTTGATCTATGGTATAGAAACATGGTATTTTTCAACATACATTGGAATTTTTTTAATTTTTATTTTTTATTAGTATATATTTGTTGTACATAATGATTGCATTCCCTGTGGAGAGTTGGTACATGTACATAACACATCGTAATTATTTTTAAATTCCCTTCCCTCCCCTCTTCTCCCTGCCTTGTTTTATTTTAAAAAGAAAAAAAACCCAGAAAAACAAAGAAGCAAACAAACAAAAAGAACAGCAAGAGCAAAATGACAACAACAACAACAACAAAATATTGGTAATCTACAATTTCAAAACAATTTGATTCATTTACTTTTTTCACTGTTTCTATATACAATTAAAGAACACATTCCACTACTTTGCAAGAGTTTTGATGCATGTATTTCTCCTACGCTTCAGAAATGAACAGTATTCTCCAAATTAAAACTTCTCCATTGTAGTTATCACTTTTATAATTGGTTGTCATTGGGTTACCCATTTTCCCCAAAATACACATGTTCTGGACCTATAATCTCGATGCACAAATTTAGTGAGAGTCTCAGAAGGTGAAATCCTAGACTGTGATAACTCCATTTCCAATATCAAGAATTAAAAACAAAACCCTGATGTAAAAACATCAAAAATACCTGCTGAAAATCCTTAACCAGACCAATCCAGTCAACTGTCAAATCCAATTTTACTCTGAACCAAGCTCAGATTGTATCTTACCTAGTCAGACAGTTAAAGTCTTTTAGTGGAATCCAGTTCAGTAAAGGAGGAAAAAATGAAATAAAAAAAAAAAGAAAGAAAGAAAAGGAAGAAAAAGGGAAAGAAAGGAAAACAAGTGTTGCTCGAATAATCTCAGAAAGCTCAGGACACAAATTATATTGATCTTGCGATCTGAGAACTCACCACACCTTCCAGTTGCTATGAGAGACCACCTGACTGAAGGCACCCAGTGGGTGTGTCTTATTGTCGCTCACTGCTCTTGAGTTTATCTGAAGCTCATTTTAGATCTTGGTGACTACACAGTTGGGGTAGAGGAAGAATCTAAGGCTGGTTAAATTTAACAGTTTATCTGAGATAGAAAAAATGTTCTAGTATTTGTCAGTGTTCTGAACAAAAGATGGTCCTCCAGAACAACATAGTGAGATACATTTATAGCGAAAAAAGAAAGATAATGACATACAGAGAGATCAACTGATTTTATGAAATTTAATGTTTGCTTTATTTGGACATAATTTGATAATCTTTAATTTGAACTTGGCCAAGGGTTTTAATACTATGGTTGACTGCCACTCAGTTGCCTGATTACAAGGGATTACATTAGGTTGCAATTTGCTTATATATCAAGTTAAATTGCACTTCACTATATATGGAAGTCACTTGGGGCAAATTTAATTTTTTCAAGTGAGGACAGTTTAGTCCAAATTTGTTTTATTTTAACATTAAGGATTATTTTGATTAATTATTATAAGAATATCAACACACAATAAGAACTTCTAGGTTGTATGGAAAAAAACTTTAACATACCAGTGCCTTTGTCACATATTTGCAATCATAGATAAATAAGTCTTTTTTGCATTTTATGTTTGATATTGTATTGATAATACACTTTACCTTCTATTTTATATATGAATAGCAGAGATGAGAAAACTGCAGTATCAATATGTATCATCTTTGGCTATCATTTTAGAGAGTTTTGAACTCCATCTGTTGATTTTGCACATGCAGTGCTATATTAAGAAAAATTCCAAGGTCATGTTGAGGTGTAATGGAAAAGAGTATCATGATTGATTGGAAATGTTTGTCAAGGCACTGAGGAGAGGAGGCAGTAACTTGCATGTCTTGTATTTACTAACCTTTCCTATCTAATCCACATCTGCTCTTAAAAGGCTAATGACATTAATGACCTCTTGGTATTTTCCCGCTCTTTTTGAGTACCAAGTACTAAGTTTTCTTTGGACTTTCTGTTTATGTGCATCCAAGCTTTTATTCTAATCCAGAGTTATCTCCATTTTTTTTCTTAACTCTATCATGCCTAAATAATCATACATTATTTCATCAAGTCTTAACACTGGCATTGTAATTCTTTGTGTCTTTTCAAATTAAATGATCCATTAAGTATTTTTAAACATTTAGTGATAATTACCAAAGATAGCTCAATGGAAATAAGTTTTATCTTTTTGTTGATATCAGTATAACATTTTCCCAGTAAAATGTTTGCTCAGCCAGAGCTTTACTATGTCTTTTATCTTTTGCTCATGATTTCTACCTACCTGTTCATCAAGATTAATGTTTTTTTAAACACTCCAACAGAATATTTTCACATAAAATTTTAAAAATTAAATCTAAACTCCTATATATGGAAGAAAATTTCTCTGTACATTTTAAAAGTAAAAACATGGACACTTTATATGATCTCATTTTCTTAAAAAATATACTATATAGAGACTTTCTTTGTATACTAATATTAAAAAACTCAATTCTTCAATTGGGTTTCACTTCCTCAAATATCATTAGATGAGCATGTGGGCATTTGGACATTTCTATACAAGCCATTTCAAGAGATGGTTGTTATTTAATATTGAAACACATGGTAAAAATATTAAACCAGAGTCTGGAAGATGCCTATAAGGAAAAAATGCATCACAATGCCATTCCTTTTTTTCTCTCCACTATAGTTTCAGTAAGTATCCCACTAAGGCCCATATGTTAATGTTTTAGTTCCAGTCTATGATGTGACTAGTTGATGGTGAAAGCTTTGAGAGATAAAACCTAATGCAAGGGCCGGGAATTTGGCTCAGTGCCTTAAGTGCCTGCCCTGGCAGGCGTGAGGTTGTGAGTTCAATCCCCGGTGCCGCAAAAAAAAAAAAAAAAAAAAAAAAAAAACCTAATGCAAAGTCTTAGGCCACTGTGCCCTTGAAGGAGATAAGGAGATATTAGGAGCCTAGTCTCTCTCTCTGTCTCCTCATCAACACGAAGTGAGAAGCTTTGTCTGTCATACATTCCTGACATTATGATGCACTACCACCTAAATAGTGAACCAAACTAAACTTTGCCATTTCTAAAGCAGTTTATCTCAAATATTTTGTTTCACTGATGGGAAATGAATTAACACCTCTCAGTATCATAATCAGCATTTTAAAAATACTATTTAATTCCATTCCAACTATAATTTAAACTTGTCACCCTAGAATTCCTATGGTCTCTTCTGATTCATTTAAGCCTCTGTAGAACTTAAATTTTTTGTCTAAGTCTGTATTTTCTGCTCTCTGTTATCTTGTACAGTAATTGCTCAAAAGATAATTCTTAAATTAGTGGTATTTTAAAGTACAAATGTGCTTAAATATTCCCAATTTAGATAAACTTTTCTGAAAAAAGTTTTACTCAAAAGGTGAAAGTCACAATTATTTATAATAGTGACTTACTTAAATCTCTATAAATATTCAACAATGAGAGATTGATTTAAAAATACTGTATGTCCAGAAGACTGAATTTATGATAGCTATTAAAAGTGACATTGCAGGTAAATTATGCCAATTGATAATAGTTGTAACTATATAGTAGAGTTATAAATACTGTTCTCTTTCTATTTTTTGGTATTTACTAAAATTTCTATAAGAAATACTGTTTTTAAAATGAGAACTTTTCAAAAAGTTCACATTAGGAATAATTTCTTCAATGGACAGCATCAGTTAAATGACTCCAGGACCAAAGAATTAGCTACACGATGAAATGCTGACTGAGGAATCACTACCAAGAGTGAGTTTTTCTTCTCTAAACTGCCAGAGCTGAGACTAAACAGGACCACGTTCATAGTTATGGACAAAACAGTAATCTGAATAGATACATTCCATTCCAGAAGGTTTCCAAAAATTAAAATATTTGTGTACAAGAGGAAACAATTATTTGAATCACAGAGAAAAATAATAGCAATGCCAAGGGAAAATACACAATGTCTAAAATTTTTCCACTGTAAAACTCTACAATTCAACCCTTAGACAACTCATTTTTCACTTTTAACAGAAGTAGAGAGAGATACAAAATACTATACATTCCTAAGTGTACTTCTTAAGTGTTGTATTGATATAAAATTAACATACCATAAGCTGCACATATTTAAAGTGTCATATGTATATAACTATTAAACCATCATCACAAAGTGATAAATATAACCATCATCCCCAAAGATTTTCTTTTATACTAAAATAAACCCTCCCTGTTGCCTCTTTCTACTTCATCCATCTTATCCTCAGTTTGTCACTGAATATTATAAACTAACCTGTTACTGCAGATTGCTTTGCATTATCTAGAATTTTATATTCTATTTTTACTTCATTCATTTTGTACAATTATTTGGAGATGATTCCAGGTTGCATGATGTATGCATAGGGTAGTCTATTTAGTTGCTAAGCATATTGTGTGATATAAATATACAACTGTTTATTCAATTGTTGATGAATATTTGGGTTATTTCAAAATTCTGGCTATTAAAAACAAAGCTTCTAAGATCATTCCTATATATGTGGACACAAAGTTTGTTTTCTTTTGGGTAACATATAGTAAATGGCCTAAAAGTAGAAAGGCAATAGTAGGTCTAAATTCTTAAGAAAGTACCAACCATTTTCTCCACATTCTTGTCTGCATTTAAAATGCTCAATTCTTTTAATTTTAGCCATCATAATTACTGTGTGGTGGTATCTCTTTTTGGCTTTAATTTTGCATTTCTTAATGACTAACATAGCTCCTTATTATTTCACATGGCTTTTTTCCACAGGGGTATATTTTCTTTAGCAAAGTTTCTATTAAAATTCTTTGAACCCTTCAGTAAAACATTTTTTCTCATTTATTGAGTTGTGGGAGGAGACAGAAGTTCATAACATCACTGTTTTAAACAACTTGATTGTGATATGGTTGTTTTTTGTGTTTGGGGCTCAGTGAGCTTTTTGGATTTTTATGTTTGGGGTTCAGTTAGTTTTTTGGATCTGTGGGTTTACAGTTTTTGAAGATTTGAAAATGTTTCAGTCTTTCTTTTATTATTTATTTTCTGTTCTCTGGTTTGTGTACTTAAATTACAAGTATATTAGGCTACTCAGATTTGTCCATGTTTCATTGCTACTCAATTCATTTCTATAAATTCTTCTTTATTTCTATTTCATCTTGATACTTTCTATTTTCATGTCATCATTCTTACTAATCTTTATATATGTGATATTCATTTCTCATTAATTGCACCAAATATATTGGTTCCCCCATGCATTTTATTTCTAGAAATTCAAGTTTTTTCCATATATTTCATATCTATACTTATTTCTGAACATATATAATATTTATAGAACTATTATTAAAGTCTTTAACTGGCTAATTCTAATATATGTACCAGTTCTGGTTTTCAATTGATTTTTATTTCTGTGAGTCATATTTTTCTAATATTCTGTCTGATAATTTTTATTGAATTCTAGACACTGTAAACTTTATTTCATTGGGTGCTAACTATCTTTGGATTCTCATAAATATTCCTGAGCTTTGATCTTGATAAAATAGTCCCCCCTCTTATGTGGGGGTCATGTCCCATGTGGCTCAGTAAATTCCTGAAGCAATGAATAGTACCAGTCCCTGAAAATAAAATTCTGCTTCCTGCACATATGTATTTTTGATAAATTTTTGTTTTTAAACTAAGTATAGTAAGAGATTGTCTTGGTTACTTTTCTCTAGTTGTTGAAACAAAATACCTGATGTTCAAAGTGAAGCAAGGAAAGGTTTATTTAGCTTATAATTTTTTGGAGGTTTCTATCCATACCCAGTTGGCTCCAAGGCAGGGAGGAGTGGATGAAAAGCAGTCATTTCATGGCACCCGCAAACAGAAAGAGCAAAGAGGGCAAAAGAGGGAAAGCTTGCCTCCTTCCCACCATTATATTGTATGTTGGCTCCACCCCTGGTTGGGTGCAGCACTCACATCACTAATCCCAGCACTAGACAATGAATCAATCACAAATGCTAGATTCGGCTGCATCCATGATTGTATGAGGCTTGGCAGGGGGTGCATCCGAACACAAACCATAACAGGGATTAACAATGATAACTAATAATGAGTGTGAAACACATATAATTATAAAATATAGTAAAAATTTTGAGATTGCGTTCTTAACTCTTCCCTAGCCAAATACTTTATTATAATACATTTTCCCTCTCTCTTCTTGTGATAATGTGAGATGGAACAGTGTCGTGTCTACATCACGAGATATAGTGAGGTGAATAACATGGGTGTTGTGACATAGATTTAGGCTACTCCGTCCATATTACTTGAACACAAGCACTATTGTATTGCAGATAGTCAATTTGGTGACCAATTCAGCTACTGAGTAATTAAGCACCAAGTAGTGTATACAGCATGGATATGCTGGACAAAGGAATGACCACATTCCAGGTGGGACTGACAAAGGTATCACTAAGTTTCATGACACTATTCAGAATAATGTGAAGTTTAAAATCCACAAGTTATTTACTTCTGGAGTTTTTCATTTAATATTTTTGGATCATGAATGACCATGAGTAACTGAAACTTTGAAAAGCAAACCACTCATGGATGCACAACTGAAACCTTGAAAAGAAAATCATACATAAATGCAGACTACTGTACAGGATTAATTTACTTGGACACCATTTGATCTTGCTTTTAAGAATTCTTAGAAAAGACTGGAAGGGCATTTCTAACTAATTATTTCCCAATAAACTAATTATGAATTATTCCCTAAGAAACCAATATTTTCACAAAAGTGAAAACATTCTGGGTACTTTACCAGATTTCCCAGGAATTATAAGATTTTCTAGTGTCTTAGTTTCTTTTCACTCGTTGCTGAGACAAAATACCTGACGCCCAAAATTAGGGAAGGAAAGGTTTATTCTTACAGTTTCTCGGGAGTTTCAGTCCATTAGTTGGCTCCAAGTTAGCATGGTGTGGAGGAGCTGCTGTTCATGGTGGCTGCAAGCCACAAGGTGCACTGGCAAGAGAGAGAGAGACAGACAGACAGAGAGAGAGAGAGAGAGAGAGAGAGAGAGAGAGAGAGAGAGAAGCAGAAGACCTGCCTTCCCTTACACTGTATGTCAGGTCCACCCCTGGGCGGGTACAGCAAACCGAACACAAGCAAGTGCCAGACTTAGCCCCATCAAAAGTATGTGAGGACTTGGGGGTACATAGTACATCCAATACATCTAATTTGGGTGGTGAGAACAGATGCTAAGTTCAGCACTGTGCCACCATCAAGCCTCACTGCCTTTAATTTGTTTATGTTTATCTTCCCTAGCCTTGGATGGCTTCGTTACGTGTGTGCACTTAGCAGTACTCTATAAATGGAACAAAGGGACTTGCTGCAGGTCTCTAGAGTTCTAATTCTGTGTCCTTCTTCCCAGTACACTGCCTACAACCTCTGAATCTGTCTCTTCAACTCAGAAAGTTGTCCACACACTGCTGAGATTCTGCTTCCATATGCTATGGAGGTAAAACAGGGAAATCATAGGGTCACACTGTTTCTCCCTATCTCTCAAGATTCATTGTCTTACATTGATTGATAACTCTTATTTTTGTCCAATTGTTTATTTTTTAGGATGGGTAGCAGTTCTGTTTTCACATTTTTAAAGGTGAGAGATCTAGCCAGGGCTGGTGGCAAGCAGCGCTTAGTTAGAAGTGGACATCCCTAAATATATTTGTTTTGATGCTGAAAAACAACTGGTAAACTCTAGGATTCTGAATGATGAGTAGCATATTCCCACAGAATCTTCTATTCTGTACAATCAGAGATACTCAAATATTCCTTCTTTGTAAAATACTTCATATAAAAAAGAAACTAATGAACAAACAAAAAACCCAGATGATTTCAACCCCGTATTGTTTTTGTTGTTATTTAATGGGCATTACTTTGAGTAAATATTATTATTTTCTTTTTAAAAATTGCCTTTTAAAGTTGATATTCTCAATAATACTCTTGAGTATCTTTGCTAGAATACTACATCTTAGTTCTGATTTTTATTGCCAGTGTAAACTTCACAAAAGGCTATGGAGATAAACTCAAAATCATTTATTTTACATTTCTTTGTTTTAAATTCAGGATCATTCCACAAAAACATAACTTTAGAAAGGAATACAGACAAAAGCATAGTAAAATAAAGGAAACATTTTGTAATAAAGAAAACATAATTGTTGTGTGGATAAACTAACTGATAGAACTTCAATCACTTGTACTGTACATAGAGGTAAAATTAGTTGTTTGTCTGGAATTGAGAGCTTGGTTGCTTTTCTCTCTGAGAGTTTTGTGAAATTGTCTGGGCCACTGTATAATACAGAGCTTGCACAGTGTTTCACTAAAGTGTCTCTTCATGCCACCAAAAATGGATGAACTGGCTGCATATAGAGCCACAATACCAGTCTGGGAACAGCAGTCTTACATTGGAATTAATTTGTTCTGAAGAACACAAAGAAAACACTGGTGAACTTTTTTTTTTTCCTATACTGATTTTCACCAAAAGACTTTGAAGTTATAATAATATTAATGCTTCTTAGATCTAAGGTGTTGTAGAAAAAATGGTTGTACTTGAAGTTGTCCATGGCGTATAAACATAATGTATGAACATGGAAGAAAACCACAGATGTAACTTAGAATCCCTTTTCTCTTGCATCAGACATGGGACATTCATATTAACTAAATTAAACACACACTAGTAGGAAATTGACCTAGTATTTACCCAGTGACCACTATAAACTGAAATAGGAACTATTCGATAGAGTGGTGTACCCTTGCTAGATATGTAAAATATACCTTGGCACCTACTGCCTTTGCTGTGTCAATAAGCACTGTAGGGCCAACAGAACTGCTTAAAACTCTTCTCTAATCACAAAAATGGGTGTTTTTGTTTAGAAAGTTATTTTGGAGGATCAACAGACTTAGAGAAAGCTAAACTTATCAGAAAAGCATGATTTATTTGTTTGAATTCTTAAGGTTTAAAGCCATGGCACCAGCTGCACATTCACTAATTTCTCCCCTTAACTCTGAATAATTTTGCTAAGGAAAAAAATTACAGGTTGGACTAAACATTAGAAAGGAAACATGATGGTATAGGATGGGGGCCAGGATAAAGTATAGGTAAACTGCAATCGAAATGCAATGTCTATCAACCCACATAATTTTAGAGCTAGAAAATAACACGTAATATTCTCTAATTTTGCCTAGGAAGTGGATTGTTTCACAGAGACAGGAGAAAAACACACCCAAGCAATATATCGTTAGCAGTTCCAAGAGTCCTAGTAGTAGATCACCACATCTGTTGACATTGACATTACTCCTTTTTGCAGCTCCACAACATTTTTAAGGGTGAGAGAACTACTGTGGTTGGTGGTAAGCAGTGCTTCCTGCTCCCTCTGCTAGTGGCTCTGACACTCCCTTTTGCACAGGACTTTGCTGGGCAAGCTCCACTGACTTCAAAGAAATGCAAGGTGGCTTATGCTTATTAAAAACAAACCAAAATAGGAGCACTTAGACTAGAGAAGGCAGTTTAGGGCAGTAGTGAAGAGCAAAGACTTGGGCATGCACCATACCAACTGCTGTGTGAAACTGTACAAGTTGTTTCACTTCTCCAGCCCTTATTTCTGGCCTGAGAAAATGCAATGATTCTTCCAGGCTCATAAATAAGGGGTCGGGACTAGTCACATGTGAGGTGCTTAACACAGTATCTGTAAAAACCTGGTATTTATTGTTATAGTCAAATGATGGAGAATTGTTCAATTCTTATGTTTTCTTCTCCTGAGTTGATATCTGGTAGCCTCTTGTTCCATACCAGATTCACAATAGGGGGAAAATGACATTTTTTATAACTTAAGTTTTTTTTGTGAAGCAACTGTGGAGGAACATGTCATGCACTGAGTGTGAAATACTGTGAACTCCTCATATCACAATTGGTATATTATTAACACATTCTCTTTCAGATTTATCTGGGATTGCAGGCTTCTTAAAAGATTATATACTTGAAAATATAGTGCTTATGGCTCCTCAGTGCAAATGTGGTGATGATGACAATGACGCATAAGTGTCTGAAACCAGAGGAGATGGTTTCACCTGGAAACTTGACTTAGCAGTTGAAAGAGGGAAAATGAAGTGGTAAAAGAGGTAAGTGTGAGAAGCACTGAATCAACTCAATGTCAAATGTCTCTTTACTTCATATACTAGAACAGGAGGTGATGTATGTTGGAATGGCACATAAATGAGTTATTTTCCTCTTCTTTATTTTTAGAGATCTTTTGATAAATGGATTAATACATGACAAATGAAGGTGAGGAAGATGGAAATAAATTTATTCTTCTCTGTAAGATTTGTTTGGACACGCAGCAAAATGCACAGCTCTCAGCCTTCAGAAAGAGTGCTCCCCACACAGTGGGCCTCTCTTTTACTGCCGTGCCATGTGTGACACAAAATACAATTAGCCTTTCAGCTGGGCTTTGCATTTTTCTGATCTTCTAACAACTGGGTGTCAGATATCTCAATGTATAACCACCCACTCACAACAAGATTATACATTACACTCTTTGTTATCTACTTTTATGAAAGATTTCTGAATGCTAAAAGGAATAAATTAACTCTGCCAAATCTGTAATAAAGTCTCTGTCTCTCTCTGATTGTTAATATTTTCGTGATTATGCAATAATCCTCACTAAGGACAAAGCCATTTATCTTACCTTAAAAGAAGGACACTGTAGGCTACGTAGCATATATTTGATTTTTGGTGCACAATAGGCATATTTGCTCTAAAGTGAGCATTATTATAATTGTGTCTAAAAGCAAGTTGTAAAATAACTGTTGGAATATCTTTTCCCAAATATAATAAAAATACAAATCAAGAACGCAAAATTAAATGTAACCACTTGATTTAAATTTTTCACATTTGAATGATTTGACACCTAAGTTTCTCTCTAAGTGCTATTTCAGTGTTTGTACTCCTGTGTCCATACTTAATGAAATGTGTTAGCTGGCAACTGCTTGTGAGCAGAAATGTCCATCTTCTCGCCATTAGCTGCCGTTGACAAGAGGGCTGGCACAAATACATACTCAGAAGGCACTTGTCTAATATTGAATAAAGTGGTACCTCAGTCAGAAACTGTGAAGTTTGCAGATTAATGCATACCTTAAATAAAAATCATAGCTACAATTTTTGGAGCAATTTTGATGTGACAGTCTGCCTCAATATACATTACATCTTTCCAAAGCCATAAACTATGAAAATATGTCTTCATGTTCATTTTGAGGATAAGCAGCCTGTTAAAGTATATTTTATTTATAAGTACTCAATTCAAAAATAATTTTGCTCAACATAGTTTGTGCAGAAAGGCAGAGGGTGTATCCCCAATCCTTCAACTGCAACTCCTTCAATGTCATCCCGTCCCTCCTCGCTCTCCCTCATGATGCATCAGTCACGGTGACTTCCTCCCTGTTCTTGAAAGTACCAAGTGCATTTTGGCATATGGCATTCACATTTATTGGCACTCTTTCTCCTGGGATGCCCTTCCCTTGTACTTTTAAGGCACACTTCCTCACTCTACCAGATCTCTTTTTGTGCATCAATCTTCTCAATGAGGCAGTCCCTGACTACTCTGTCAAATAGCTAGTCCAAAATCCTTGGATGTTGTTTATCCTTATACATACCTTCTCTGTGATACCTTGTAACTTAAATATTGTGATGTAAATTTAGTACTTAAGTGTTACGATATAAAACCAATACATCTATGTCACATGATAAGGAGAAAAGAGGAAACAAAGCAAAATATTATGTAATATATATTATAGCTATTATTGATGTATCTATGTATACATATGTACAGGCATATGGTATTGAAAACAATAATAATGAAACATGACAATTATAGTCCTTATTTCTATAACTGGTCATGTGGTTGAGGCTGATATTTACAACTGCCTTCTGCCATCTAATCTAAATTCCTTTTTTTCTCCAGTAATTATCTCAGCTGGTCTTGGCTCTGTCATTGGTAGGGCAACCAAACCTTCATTCCCAAAGGTGATGGGCCATTAGTAGTCCAACCTGGGTCGCATGGCTGTAGTTTTCCTTTGAACTGAATCAAAAGACAGGGTAACAGTAAGAAATGCCCTAAAGGATGTCATGTACTTCCCACACATATGCTTCATTACCTGCACTGTAGAGTAGCAGTTAGAATCAACCACCCAGCTAGTACAGTAATTCCCCTTCCTGCCTATTGATTCAGAGGCATGAGGAAGCCTAATGCGCTTAGTGGCAGTCTTAACTTCTGGTTCAACGGAATCACTCTTGTGTGACTTGATGGAAGAATTTTTCCACTTGGAAAAAACAAAAACAAACAGAAAAAACTTCTAGCCAGCAGAGAATAAGATCACAGGGACAAAAAGCAAAAGTTTTGCTACTTGCTCAGTAGGGGCGTCACTCCTATTTCTACAATTGATTCTTAGGTTCATGAATCTAGTTATAGGAAAGTAGCACCTTATACTGGACACCAATTAAGAGCATTAAAATAACCTTCTGAAGAACCTTGACCCAACCATGCAAAGTATTGAAATTTAAATGGTGCTGTAACTAAGTCTTCCATTCCACTGTTTTACCGGGTCAGCTGCTTTAGAATACTGGAAAACAGGCAACCATGTGAATACAAAGTGCAAAGGCCATCGTGCTTAATTTCAAGCAGAGTAGGCCTAAAAGAATCAAATCTGCCAATACCTCAGACTTCCAGTCCCCAGAAATGAATTTTATTATGGCAGCCATAATAAACTGATACACTACTTTTCTAATGAAGAAAAAGAATAAGAAATCCTAAGACTCAGCGAAGTTAATACATCGGTGCATGTTCACATAGATAATAAGTGAGTGATTTGAATTCAGACTTTGACTTGAGCACCCTTCATTCTTAACTATTAGTTAAGAGAGCATCTGGTTTTCATATCTTTATAATTAGATGTTAAACGTTTCTGTGGTTTCTGGTCATGCTCGGAACACAACTGATTTGTTGATTAGTCTCTCCAAGGGTTGTCCAACACATAAGCATCTAGGAGGTATCAGGCTTTAGGGGAAAATAAGTGTCCTAGTTTAAAAAGGAAAAAGAATATCGGGCAATTATTTCTTGAATGAACAAATGCTGAGAATATTTTTGAGAAAATTTTCATGTCATCAGAAAAGTCATGAGAACATTCTGTGACCTAGTAGCTCTATCAATTTAAGGCTGAGGTTTATGTGCCAGTCAATAATGTAAAAGGTTGAAAGGGTTCGGTTTAGAAAATTTGTCAAATGTTCCCTTGGAAGACTCTTCAGTTTAGTTTTAATAATAGCTGGGGTTGTAATTTATTGAAATGGATTGAAAGCAGCCAGAAAAGAAGAAAATCATCTTCATTGAGAATGTAGGATGTAAAATACAACAGATACCAAATAGGAAGGAGAGAACATTTATATCATAAAAATTAAGCATTATCTCTCCTTAAACTAATGTATAAAATACATTTTATATATAAAGCATAAAGTTATAAATAGATATTATATATGGTACAACAAAAATATAGGGAATATTTAAATTATTAAAAAATATTGCATTGCCATTAATTCCCCTCAAAATACTCCCCTTTACCTCAAACCTGCTTATTCCATCATTCTTGGCACCTTCTGAAACCGTTCTGGAAGTCCTCTTTCATGAGTGTCTTTAGTTGTGCTGTCTTTTGTGGATGCAAAACTTAATTTTCATGGTCATTTTGACTCTGGGGAAGAGCCAGTTTTATGGTGGTAGATCTGACGAATAACGTAGATGAGGACACACTGTAATGCTTTTAACAGCCTTCCTTTCATTTAGATAGTACTTAGATTCACTGTATTTTCCATCATCTTGTAGACATGAAAGATGACTTCTAGAACTGCTTCTAAAAGTGGAATGAGTGACGGGAAAATGTGCTTGAAGTGAAGGTGAACATTTTGAGAGAGATTAATAGCAAAGTGTCCTTTACTGTAATAAATGTTTTTCAAATTAAATATTTACCATGTATTTTGATCACACTGTGTATACTTTCTAGATATTAAATACATTCATTGCTGAACTTCTACTTTGTATGTGTAGAACAAGCTGAGAAGTCAAAATTACTTTATGAAAATTAACTATTTTACTTTATTTTTTAAAAATCAAGTTTCTTATTTACTGTTAAACAGGCTATCCTTAAATTTACCTGCTTTGCATTATATTTATCTTTTTTTAAAAAATGAATATTTTGCAGTAAATCTGTACCAAGGCATAAGAGTCAAAAGTGCCAAAGCATGGTGCCTCCTGTGTACCAGAGAGTGGGTAAGTAAAGCACCTCTTTGCAGGTCACTTACGGCAGTAACAGGACAAGTAGCATTTGATATGAATATGCTATCTGCAGTAGAAGCAGTGAAATACTGTGTGTTAGGAAGTTACAAAGGGAGGAGAAGATTTATTTTAAAAGTACATTTTGCTGAATTCTGCCTTCTTTCAAATTTCGGAAGCCAGGAGCTAGTATACAAATTGTGGAGTCTTTTATTCAAAAACATATTAGGCCTTCCAGGATGGAAACAGCAGAGCATTAAACCAAGTGCCAGAGTCTTTTAAATGTAGGGTCCTGCCTGACTATACAGGACACACTCTAAAATGCCTGTACAAAGAGCCTGACGAGCAATTTCTTTGAAAAGTCAGAGAATAAGTTAGTTTATATCCAGATCCCCTACAGATTTTAAAATTCTGTATCATGACATATTTTTCAGATGAAAATGATTACAATGTTTATTTCTATGGCAGACTTTTATGATTTTTCCCTCTGAAAGTGAATTAACAAAATATCTTGCAGTATTTGTAGCATCTTTGCCTAAAAGGAGAAAAAAATACTCACTGTTAAAATGGAATTCTTGATGATTTCTAGCACATATTTAAAAAAAAAAACACTTGACCAGTCTCACCTGCTAGAAAGGATCTGTGTAACATTCTGGGAGAAAAAAAAAACTATTAGGTATTTTCTATCTTAAAGTTTAAAACTAGACAATAATGGTTCTTTACTTGAATTTTCTATTTTAGTACTTTAAATTTCACTGCAAGATGCAAATTATTCCATCAAGCTATCTTGAGTTCTTTACATTCTTGTAAAATAATAATTAAAAAGGTTTTTCTTTTAGGGATGTGTTGATGTTAGCATTATTCTCCCTGCTTTGACCTGCTAGAATCTGAATTCCTTGAGGTGAGCTTGTTACAAGAAGGCAGAAACATAAAGAGGCAAGCAAAAGCAAGAGCAAAAAATAAGTTCAAGAAAGGAAGAGAGTCAAAGAGAAAGAACAAGGAAGGAAACAAGTGACTTACTGTGATGTTACTGTAAGGAATATTTGCATTTTACATTAAGGAATTTGCAGAAGCAAAATCAATGGACTGGAAGATAATTTAAGTGAAATACAATGGAGAAAGAATCCCTAAACCCTTCTAGATTTGTTCTGGACAAGTCACTGAATCCAGGCTCGGGCTTGAAGACATCTCACTAGACCTATGCGTTCGGCCTGTAGATGATTCACAGTGGTGAGATGTGGAATTTCTACACAGTGCAGTGCACGTTCTGAGGGACTGTGGATACTGTGGGCTGTCCTGACTGTACTAGGCTTTATTTCCCCTTAGCAAAAAAGCTTTGATTTTATTTGGTAGAAGCTGTGTGTACGAACAAAAAATTAATTCTCCAGTTTCCTTTGAAGCTAATGTGGCATATGACTTTGCATTGAGTTGTGATAAATTCTGATCAATAAATTTTTAAAAATCTATTTATTATAGGTAATTTCCTAATTGCCAAGTTCACAGTGGCCACTCTTTACATGTTCTCTCCAAAGTAAGTACCGTTACTTTGTTTATGCTTACCCTGAAACAATGTCCTTCCTATTATTTTTTTAAGTAAAAATCCGATTTTTTTCTCTTCAACATTTTAGTAACTCTTTTCAAGTCTTCATGGCTGTTGCTTTAGTTAAGATTTCAATAATCTCTAATCTGGGTTACAGCAACAAATTCTTAATTAATCTCCTAACCTCTGACGTAAGTGTAGTTCTTCAGTTTTTATTGTGTTCTATGCTAAACATTTTTATGTTTTCCCTAGTATCTTTGAGCTAGCAAAATTTGAGGCCGAGAATTATAGTAATAATTTTTCCTGTGACTGTGTTATTGCAAAGCAAACTTCTGAAACAGAGGGACATGCAATATTGCAATATTCTACCAAGTGCCATCAGAGGATGGGGAGAAGAGCGACTCAGAGAAAGTAGGAAAATTCATCAAAGAATAGGTAATAATACATAAACCTTAAGGAAAAAGCAGGACTATGGAAGGCAGGGTGAGGAACACATCAGTAGAAGGAAAAAAAATCATAGCACGAAAATAAATCCAAGCATCTGGGTAGTGACAGGTCCATGTGTCTGAAGTTTAGAGGGGGAAGGGAGAAAAGGTCATATGTAGAAGGTCAAACTGGCCTGGTGCTATGGAAGAAAACCTTCCCAGATGTGCTCTGGTTTGAGCATTCCTTTTGGCAATCAATTCCCAGATACTTATTTCCTTAAAAAACTGACCAAATGTCTTTACTTTCTAGATGTTATGTCTACTTTATTTCACTCTTTCATTTTGAAACTATAAAAAAAATTTAAAAAGGAGATACGTACCTCTTAGAACTTGACTATAGCTAATCAATTGCCTAGGGGTGCATGTGTGTAAATGTATTGGTCCATAAACAAAGAGAAAATTTAAGTATTTTACATATAGTATGTATATATAATTAAAAATGCTGTATTCTCATCAGGGGTGGATTTTTTGGTACAATATGGGGTGGAATAAGACTTACTTTTTTAACTTTTTATTTTTACTGGTACATGTTTGCAGTACAAACTGATTACATCCCTTGTGAAGAGTTGATACATATACATAACACATTTTAATTTTTTTCATTCCATTCCCTTACCCTCCCTCCCACCTCCTTCCATCCCTTGGTATAATTTCCTTTTGCAAGAGATCTATCTCCCTATTTTTTGTTATCCATGATTTATTTTGTTTTTTGTTTATATTTTGGGTATCTCATAGGAGAAAATATGGAACATTCAAGCTTACATGGCTGATTTGTTTCACTTAAAATTATAATCTCAAGGTGGATCCATCTCAGAACCAATGACTCAAGTTTATCCTTCATTATGATAGAGTAATATTTCATTTTGTGTAAATACCAAATTCTCTTTATCCATGCATCTGTTGATAGACATATATACCACTTCTAAGATTTATCACTTGTGAGTTGAGTTGCTATAAAATAAGCATGTATCAGTATAACATGATGTCTTTAATTCTTTTGTGAAGATACCTAGGAGGAAAATTGTTGGTCAAATAAAATTTCTAGTTTTGTAAGGAATCTCCACACTTACTCCATAATGGCTATACTAGTCTATGTTTCCTCTAACAATGTAGAAGTGTTCTTTCTTTTTTCCTCTGCACCTCACTAGAATTTGTTATTATTTGATTTGTTGATGATGGCCATTCTTTCTTGAGTAAGGTGTTTAATTTGTATTTCTCTAATGACAAGACATATTGAACATTTTCCCATGTGTTTGTTGGCCTTTTTATTTTTTATTTTTTTTTTGGTACCGGGGATCAAACTCACAATAGCGCACCTGCCAAGCAGGTGCTTAAGCCACTGAGCCAAACTCCCGGCCCTTTGTTGGCCATTTGTTCTTCTTTTGAGAAGTTTCTATTCAATCAGTTGTCAATTTTTTTGGTTATTTTATTTGGGAGGGTCTAAGTTTTTTAAGTTGTTATATATTCTAGATGTCAGTGCTCTGAGGAATAGCTGACAGTTATTTTTCATTCTGTAGGTTGTCTCTTTACTCTTTTTTTTTAATGTGCATAAACTTTAATTTTATATAATCCCACTCAATGATTCTTGTACTGTTTCTTAACCAATAGGTGTCCTTTTCTGAAAGTTCTTGCCTACACCTGTATGTTCAAGAGATTTACCTATTCAATCTTCCAGAAAATTAAGTGTATGTGTTTTAACATTTAGAACATTGATCCATTTTGATTTTAGTTTAGTAAAGGTGAGAGATATGGACCTAGATTCAATCTTCTGCATATGGATAGTCAGTTTTCCTGGCATCATTTGTCAAAAAGGCTACATTTCCTCCAGTAGACATTTTTGGCACTTTTGACTGCTAGTTTCTGCCTCCTCTATTCAAGTGAACCTTATTATAACTGAAAGCTCTAAAAGGTAGGTCATCACTACTGAGTCTGTCCCATTGATCCACATGTCTATTTTTATGTAACATCATGCTGTTTTTATAATTGGAAATTTGTAGTATAATTTGAAATCTGGGATTGTGTACTGCCTTGCTCTTGTTGCTCAGGATTGCTTTTGCTATTCTGGGTCCCTTCTAATTCCATATTAATTTTAGGATTCTTTGCTCCAGCTCTGTGAGGAATGATATTATTTTCTTGATTGGGATTGCATTAAATCTGTGTATCAGTTTTGGAAATGTGACCATTCTGAAAATATTGGTTCTTCCTCTCCAGGAACAGGGGATATCCTTCAATTTTCTGATGTTCTGCTCAGTCTTCTTTATCAGAGTACTGTGGTTGTTATTGTAGAAGTTTTCCAATTTTTTCTTTAGTTTATATTGTTTGTTTTTGGATGTCAAAAAAAGTCTCATGCAGTCATGGAGGTGGCTGAATCTAGCATTTGTGATTGATTTGTTGTCCAGTGCTGGGATTGGTGGTGTGAGTACTGCACCTGTCCAGGGGTGGGTAGCTGGCATACAATATAAGGAAGGGAAGGAGACATTCTTTTCCCTCTTGCCCTTTTGGTCTGGTCACTTCTGGTGTCTGCTGCACCTGCCATGAACTGTTGCCCCTCAGCCATACCACTCTGCCTTGGAGTCAACTGAGTATGGACTGAGACTTCCACAAACTGTAAGCTAAATAAACCTTTCCTTCCTACATTATGGGCATCAGGCATTTTGTCTCAGCAATGAGATAAAAGTAACCAAGACAGGTTAATTCCTAAACATTTAATTTTTTTATGCTATTGTGAATTGTATTGGTTTTCTAATTTCTTTCTCAGTGAGTTCGTTATTGACTTTTGTTTGCTATTGGTTTTTGTTCATTGATATAGCATCCTGCTATGCTGCTGAAGTTGGTTATTAATCCTGGGAGTCTTTTCATGGAATTTTTTGGGTCTTCTTTGAAGAAGGTTGTGTCAACTGCAACTAATGATAACTCTTCTTCCTTTGCTATACATATCCCTTTTATTTTGTTCTGTTGACTGATTTCTCTGGCTCATGTTTCAAGTATTATATTGAAAAGAGGTTTTGATAGTGAATATTTTTTACTTTTCCTGATTTTAGAAGGAAATTTTTCACTTTTTTTGATTTATTATGTTTACTGTTGAGCAAATACAGATGGTTATTAGATTGAGATAACATCCTTCTAAATCTATTTTTTTATTTTAAAAAGCAAAACAGAAAAAAGGGTAGAAATAGTACAGAATTTCAAAAAAAGTAAGAAATCAATACTAATTAATATACTACATATTGTTATCTTTTAAGTAGTTGTTCAAGTTACAAGATCTAGGCATAAAAAATGACCAATCAAACAATGACAACACAAACTATTATTTTTGATGAACAGAGAATTAGTAGTATAGTTATCTATCTTGCATACTTATACATACATACAGTTATATGTGTATACATATAATCTTTTCCTTTCTTCCATTTCTCCTTTCCTCTATCCTAGCTTTTGAGTACTTCCTTTCATTTTCATTATTACAATATCTATTATACATTTTGGATCTTACTATGCTTTCAGTTTTTTTATTATTTTTTTACACTAGGGAAGACAATATATTTACAAATGTGAGTCTGATTTATTTCATTTATGAGTAGAGTCTCAAGTTGCCTCCATTTAACTATAAAAGCCTCAAGATCATCCTTTTTTATAGCTGTGCAATATTCCACATATAAAAATACCACATCTTTTTCATCCATTCTGCAGTTGATGGGCATTTTGGTTGTTTCCAAGATTTAGCTACTACAAATTGTGCTGCTATAAACATGGATGCACATATATTGCTGTGATATGACACTTTCAATTTTTCCGGGAAAATACCCAGAAGCTGGATAGCTGGATTGAATGGGACTTCCAATCCTAGGTTTTTGAAGAATCTCCATACTGATTTCCACAGTGGTTGCACCACTCTACACTCCCACCAGCAGTGGAGAATGGCTCCTTTTTCCCCACAGCCCTGCCAACATTTGTTACCAGTTGATTTCTTGATGGCAGCCATTCTCTCTGGAGTGAGATGGAAAAGACCCAATCCAAAAATGTGCATCTGAGATGAACACACACTTCTCAGATGAAGAAATGCAAATGGCAAGTAAATACATGAAGAAATGCTCAATATCACTTGTCATTTGAGAAATGTAAATTAATACACCTATTTTTTAAGGTTTTTTTGTCATGAATGGGTGTTTGATTTTGTGAAAAACTTTTTCTGCATCTATTGAAATAACCATGTGAGTTTTATCCTTGCTTCTGTTGATGTGATGCATTACACTTACCGATTCATGTATGTTGAATCATCCTTGCATCCCAAGGACAAAGCCTACTTGGTCATCATACATGATCTTTCTGATGATTTGTTGCATTCTGTTTGCCAGCCTCTTATAAAGGATTTTTGTATCTATGTTCATTAAAGAGATTAGCTTGTAATTCTCTGTTTTGGTTAGGTCCTTTTCTGGTTTTGGAATTGGGTATGCTAGCTTGCAGGAATGACTCTGAGAATACTGATTTCCTTTCAATTTCATTGAAGAATTTTAGGATGATTGGCTTTTGTACTTCCTTGAAGTCCTTGTGCAATTCAGCAGCATATCCATCAGGACCTGGGCTTTTCTTAGTTGGTATTTTATTATTACTACTTCAGTTTCACTGCTTACTACTGGATTATTCAGGGTTTTTATATCTTCTTGGTCCCATTTTTGTAATTCATATATATTTAGGAATCTATCCATTTCTTCTTGATTCTCCAATTTATGGGAGCATAGGTTTTCAGAGTTGTTACTAATAATCCTCTTTCAGTGGTGTCCATTGTGATTTTGCCTCTTTCATTTCTAATCACACTGATTTGGGTCTTTACTTTTTTTAGTAATATTGTCTAAAGGTTTGTCAATTTGGTTTATTCTTTCAAAGAACCAGCTCTTTGAGTCATTGATTCTTCAAAGTTTTTTTCCTTAGTCTCAATTTCTTTAATTTTTGCTCTGATTTTTATAATTTCATTCATTGAAGTAGGTTTGGATTTAAATTTTTCTTGTTTTTCTAGGACTATGAGGTGCATCATTAGGTTATTCATTTGGGCTCTGTTTTTCTGATGCAAGCATTTGTACCTACAAACTTCATTGGGACTTCTTTCATTGTGTTCCATAAATTCTGGTATGTTGTACTACTGTCATGGTTTGGTTCAAGGAATGAGGACTCATTTAATATTTATTTAATGATCTCTTCTCATCTATCTCTAGATGGTCACTGTAGAATGTGCTCTCCAGTGATGGTATCTCATGAGATTGCTCTATGAGTCTATTGTAAGAAATACTGAAAGTTGTAATGTTTTATTTCATGCAAATGAGAAACATGTAAGGTTGATCCATCTATTTACCAATCTATGCACACATTCTTTCATCTAATATCTATCTTACCTTGTTACCATGAACCTTAAAACTTAGAGGGGAGATGATTCCTATGAAACTAAGAATTTGTATGTCTATTTGAGTTTAAAAAAATGAGAAATGGCTTTGCCATGATGTTATTTGGTAGGTGTTTTTCATAAATTGAATGGACTAAGTCTATAACTCCAATGTTTTGACAAAAATATATTTAAAATATGAAGATTTAAATTTCATATCAAAAATTATCGTAATGCCAAAGTTTTTTTTTAAAATTAGGAATAGTTACATTTCCCCAAATCTTTCTGTTTAAAAGGCCACTCTAAGACTAGAAGACTTAGTAAGTATAGTTGAATAAGTTTAGTTAAAACATATTTTCTATCCTTTCCAGAAATGGAAAGGAGAAGCAAATCTTTGTGGCAAGAGATAGCAGACCCACTTGAGGCTTAGATCTCCTTCCAGTGGGAACCCCACAGAGAGAGGTTTCCACAGCAAGCACCTCCAGCTGCTGCCTCTTCAGATCCACTGTGGTGCTCACATGGTTGCCATGTTCCCCCGACTGTTCACAGACTGTAGCTGAGCAAGGCAGAGATACAGACCTGGGCCTTTTTTGACCACACAGGATTCTTTCAACAGAATCTTTTGTGCTGGAACTCCCTTGTGACGTAAGGCTTTCTCAGGGTTAAGCTGTCTGCTGAGACCCTTCACACCCAGTTTTATCTCCTGGTACTTCACCGCTCAGTTTCAGACCTGCACTGCAGCCTGAATGAAGTTTTCTGTTTCTCTGTTCATTACTTCTTACAGGAATATCCTCTATAAGTCTCTGCTGTTTCTAATTTTGTCTTACAGAGTCTGCATCCATATCTGAGACACTAGTACTAAGGCACCAATCCTTTTCTGATTCTGCATTTTTGGTGACATTGAGAGAGGATCTAATGAAATGGTCTTCTGCTGCATAATAAAAAATAAATTTTGGTAATATATCTAGGAATGGGGTGACTGAAATAAGAGGAATTATATTCCCCTTTGTTAGAATTAACTCAGACTTTGGCAAAGGCCTATTGTGTGAGAAAACTTATGAAGAGATGGAGAGACAGATGAAAGGGGAATGGAAGGAAGTAAAAAGAATTTTAAAAAAGATAACATACATTTCAATTTGGAGGCATGACAAAGAAAATCTTGTTGGGTATTGTTGGAAAGAAATTCCTCATTCTTAAATATTGCAATAAAATTTTAAGATAACCATTCAAAAAGACAGCTTTTTATTTTCTCTTGATATTGTGTATATAGCTGTGAAACCAAAGGCCATGAACTCATTTCATTCAATGAGGCGAGAAAGCTGAGGAAAGGAAGCCAACAAGCAATGTGTTCACAAACAAGGGAACTTCAGAGAAACAGATGGAGCAAACAGTCTGCCTGATCCTAATGCCCATCTTACCTATGGCCTGACTTCCTAATTTAATGAGAAGATATTTCTTTTCTGTAAAAACTTTTCAAAACGCACGGTACTTCCTTTGACAGTATTCAACTTTCATTTGTTCACTTATATTAGAACCTGTCCTGAACCCAATGTGGGCCAGTTGTCTCTTACAGAAGTGAATTTTTCTTTCTTATGCCTTAGCTATTCTTCTGATACTGGCACATAGTTATTTTTCATGACTGTGAACACTAACTCTACCTGTGTCTCCAATCTGTAGTATTTCCTCTACAGAAAAAGACCAGTTTGGACATAGACACTATCCTGAACCAAGGACAATTTAACTTTCTGTTGGATTTTCAGCTACATCTCTGTCTCTAGCCTCTAACCCCCCATCAATGACATCAGTCAATGCTCAGTGTATGATTAAGGTTTCAGAGATTATGACATTTAATCTAATTTAGATAAGCATCTAAAATAATTCACTTCAAGATAAACATTTTTTATAAAAATATGCATGTGTGCAATCACATTTGCATACATATTGTACACATGCACATATATATGCATATAAAAAAGTGTATCTGTTTGTCTCTGTCCACCACATTTAAAGTTTTTCTTACTATGACATTCTTATCACAGATGAACTAATCAGAACAAAGAACAGCAAGTGATACAGCCAACACAGTGATTTCCTTAGCTCATAATCATGAGATAATGTTTTCATTTCTGAAACTTAGTGTTAGTCTAAAGAAGGTTCCCAGAGAGGGACCAGCAGAGTAACTGGAGCCTTACAGCAGTGAATATTTACCAATAATTTTCAAAACATTTAAATACCTGAATGACCAGCATGGCTGTACTAGTGCAAGACACCTTGACTATTAACATGTTGTGATAATTTCAGGTGTTACCAGTTTCACTGATGCTCTTCTACTCTAGCCTTCTTTTTCCTGTTCTACCATTCCTAGCTTTCTTATATCCTATGCCTCGAGCTTTTTCACTTGCTTAAGGAAGTAATAAAACACACTGATTGATTTCTTTTTAAGTTCATACTATCCTCAGCCAAATTTTGGTAACTGCTCACAATTCAAAAAAGTTCCAGTCATTTTGAACTTATTTCATTGACAATACTCCAGACACCCTGATTTTCCTTTACTTCCTTCTATATACTAGATTCTTCCCTAGCTCAGTCTTTAAATGTACTGTCTCAGCATCAATCCACTCCCTTTGCATGTCTGGTTAGTGTTTATTCTCTGTGACTTTAGGAGTCCTTCCCTGTCTACTCAATTTACAAACAGTTGCTCCGTGTTATCCTTTCTCTTACTGACCTGATTATATTGGAGCATTTGCCACAATTTGCAATTATGCATTGTTATCATTTAAATTTCATCCCTTTGGTGGGGGAAAAAAAACATGATGTTGAAGTCCTAACTCCTCTGAGAATGTAACCTTACTTCCATATTGAACTCTTATCAAGGTAATCAAGTAAAAATGACATTATCAGGGTAAGATGCATCTGTAATTTAAGAAACACCAAAGATTAGGAGAAAATACTGGACACTTCGGAGCAGCAAGGGAGTCTTCCCATTAGGGTAGTTCTAGAGTAGACACTTTCATTTCAGGCATTTAGCCTGTTTTAAGCCACTCAATTTTTGCTGACTTCAAGGCAGCTTTAAGGACTAATAAATGTGTTGAGGCTTATTTATTATTTATCACATGATGTCTGCTCATTAGAGTTTTGGTTTCATGGGTGCAGAGCACGTCTGCCATATTTACCATTATTGTTTACAACAGCACTGATGATGGTTTCTGAAACTTATCAGTTGTGAAGTATTCAGGGAACAAAGAAATTACTGAATGACTGGATGCATGAATTATGGTATTTTATCTCAGACTGTTCAAATAAACCACATAAAATAATAATTTAATATTAAAATCAGTAATCATAATGCCTCAAGAGAACATTTTGATATATAATTATCAAATGTCTTATTTAACCAGCTCTGATGAGTTATTAAATCATATATTCTTAGATGATTTCCCTTACATGAGAAAACACTGTTCTTCTGATTTCATCAAAGGATTATACTGTCATGTTTTAAAATAACAAATACAATCTTTGCAATCTCCATGACTTACATGAAGACAAATATAAACAGGAGCTATGGAAGCCCAAATTTTCTCACTTGAATGTGAGCAATTACATCCTTAAAAAATTACACAGGCAGGGAACACATATAAATAGGTGCTTTATTTTAAGGGATCTTCTTGCCTAATACCCTCACAAAGATGAGTATAAACAACAGTGTACATGCCCTTAGCTTCCTGCTTTATTAACCATTGTCTTTCGCTAACTGCTACACACATTCACACATATCGCACACTACTCATATCTATATATGTAAATATGAATTTAAGTATGTACTGCATATATATGTATATTCACACATATGAATCACACTCTGAAACTTTCTTCAACAAGCCAGAATAAAGATGACCATTAGTTTACCTTATCTAAGGATTCATTCATGGAGGAATTGGAAATATCAAGTATTGAGTAGGTAACAACGGGAAGCTGATGAATAACTTAATACTTTTTTTCAAGTAAGTATTCAAAGTCGATTGTGTGTAATTTACTCTTATAATTCTCAGAACTGCAGATCTGGCAGATTAATTTCCCCTTTCTACAGAAGGAAAATTTGGGTCTAGAATAGTTAAGTGCTCAGAATTTTAAATGCTAACTTGCCTTAAAAAAAAAAGTATGCTCAGAATTTAATTCTAGCTTTTACAACACTATGAGTTTATTCAAAGCATTTATTAACCACACAGGAACACGAAGTCTACATCAATAAGAGAGATATCAAAATGGTTTTCTAGAAAGAGTCTCTACAAGATCATCTTTATCTGTCTGAAACTGTCCATTTTGCTATAACCCTACACAGGTTTAAAAAGGTTCAGATATGGGAAAGTCTTTTTGATCAGTTTACTACCAATGAGTTTAACAGTACCTAATAGTTGCATGTTTCTATTTTCAGATATGCAGTAGTCAAACCGACTTTCTTCTTTAAAAAAAGCCTATGCTATAAAATAGGTCTTTCTGGAAAAACAATTATAACCTCCTAAGATCCTATGTTTTTAATGTTTAACTCACGCTGTCAATATGCATAGATTTTTACAGGCATAATTTTATGTAACACCCTATTAATTAAGTACTATTAGTAGCCTATATAGAAAAGGTACAAGAACACTGAGTAATTTTCCTAAGGTTATAGAACTACAGTTGAAAGCCAAGAAGCAAAGTATGACTGTAAAGCTCATGTAATTGAAGACTTTCTATCTAACCTTTAATATATATTCACAGGTTGTGCCTTCTCAATGATGATATCACACTGTTCATTAACAAGTAAGCATCAGTATCCCCTGGAAGCTGTTGGAAATGCAGAATCCTAGTTGGATGCAGTGGCACATACCAGTAATTTCAGCACTCAGGAGGATGAGGCAGGAGGAACATGAGTTCAAGGATGGCATGAACTATACAGCAAGATCTTCTCTTTAAAAAACGCAGGCCCAAAAATCTGCATGTTAACAAGGTTGCATGCTGAAGTTTAAGAAGCAGTGTACAAAGAGAACATGAATGTCAGAAAGAAATCTCAATTATCCTTGACCCACTGTTTTCCAATTTGGTCAAGTTGGGCAAAACAATTTTTCAAAATTCTGGTTTTCTCAGGAATCATAAAGAGAAAATGGTACCTCTGGTTCTGTACTGCTAGAGAGTAGAAGTGAGAACATGCAAGAAAATCAGTACCAATTTGATAGGCACATTAAAGGACTCCATATATGATGGACACAATTGTAGATACTGAGTCCTATCTCTAAAACTTGCACTCAATTTATTTTAAGATCAACTTAAAATACCTGCAAAGGATAGACATCTTCTTTCAAAATAATTAATCATTTGGTAGTATATCAAAACACAAACCAAAATAATTCCTTTCACCTTGTAGTCTTTATCCACTTCTCACTCCTCACATGTTGCAAGAACTTACAGCCTCTGCAGCGAGACTGAGCAGTAGCCAAAGAGGAAGACTGTATTTCACAAGTTTAAGCCCTCATAGGCTTTAGGCAGAAACAATAAATTTAGAGAAATAAAATCAGATGATTCAAGCAGGATGGCAGAGTGCAGATTCTAAACTTTTGGATTTTACCAGCCAGTATCATTTCAAAAGAAATGTGGGATGGCAAAAATGATGTAGTAGTCAGGTTTTTCCAGAGAAACAGAAGTGCAACGGTGAGAGAAATGGATACATTACGACATTCACATTATGACAGAGGTTGACAAGTCCTGAGAGTTTGATGTAGCAAGTTGGAGATCCAGGAGAGCTGATGTTATACCAGGTCATAGAAACATATGGCAAAGGTTTAAATTAAAAAAAAAAAAAAAAACTTACTGTAAAAGACATATTGCAGCTGGGTGTGGTGGTGCACGCCTTTAATCCCCTCACTGGAGAGACTGACGTAGGAGGAGCATTGTGAGTTCGAGACTGGCTTGGGCTACAACATGAGCAAGGTCAGCCTGAACTACATAGTGCGACCCTGCCTTGAAAAAAATAGGGCTGGGAGTTTGGTTCAGTGGTTTAAGCCCCTGCCAGGCAGGTGAGAAGTTGTAAATTTGAGCCCTGATACTGAAAAAAGAAAAAAAATAAAAGGAAATATTGAAATATTTCAATTAATCCCCCTCAAAATACTCCCTATTGCTTTGAATACTTATTCTTTTTGTATTTTTCTACTTTATGTGAAAATAAAATTTAATAACAAAATAAAGAAGAGAGTAACAATAGGCAATGCACCGTGTATCACCTTCAATGTAGTTACTCAGGGAACAGGATCTAGACATGAAAGATTCTCTTTTAAAAAAGAAACGAACAGATAATACCACAAAACTTTCTTTTCAATGAACTAAGAGGAACTCGTAGTGTAAATGCTCTTGACACTTTTGAAAGCAGTTCTGGAAATCCTCTTTTGTGATTTTAGGCGTGCTATCATGGCTGCCTTGAAGTCCAAAATCTTTACCTTTCAGGGCCATTTTGACGTTGGGAAAGAGTCAGACATTGTATGGCGCCAGATCTCGTGAATAAGGTGAACGAGGTCACACTGTAATGTTCTCAGGAGACTATCTTTCTAATGGATGTCACTTGGTAGCAAAACATACCATACATAGTTTTGATTGCATCTCAAAAAGACCAGAAAGAGCATTTTCAAAAACTGCTTTCTAAACTGACAAGAATAGTGGGATGAGTTCAAAGTGAGGCAACGTGTATTTTACTGTAATTTTTTAAATGTAAACATTCACCATGTATTTTAATCACCCCTTGTACATGCAATCAAATGGCTGACAGGTTTGACATGCAGGAAAAACTGGTATTTCAGTTCAACACCACAGATAAGGAAAACACCAATGTCCCAGTTCAGAGGCTGGCAGGAAGAAGGGTTTTCTCTCAGCCTTTTTAGTTTAGTCATCCTTCAACTGCTCAGAAGCGGCCCACTCAAATTAGCAAAGGCAATCTGTCTTACTTAGCACATGAATTTAAATGTACAATCATCCAAAAAAGCCCCTTAGAAATACCTATTGTATTTGACTGAATATCTAGGGACTCTGCAGTCTAGTCAAGTTGGCACAAAACAATCACAAATGCATCTTACTTTTTGTTTTGCCAAGTAAGGACACGGACATCATCATTACATTACAAGAGAAGTGTATTCATGACTTTAAAAAGGGGATTTAAAAAGGACATACCTTCACAACAACTCATAAGGTAAAATTAATTCTGGCTAAAAACATTACACTCCCTTACTCTTAATTTTATCATTACCTAGTGGAGCAACGGACACACTGCCAAAATGAGTCAGAGCATTGGTTTGAAACCTCCTAAAACAGATGTCACAGAGCCTTCAAGGGAGAAAAATATGAGAGGACTGTGCTGACATCCAGGGATGCTGTGTCTAGGCTGAATGTGTTGTGATGCTAGAAAGCCCAGGAAAGGTAAGATGAAGTAGAGACGACAACCAAACACGAGCTACTTTGTCCTTTAAGATACCTTATATGGTAAAGGTTGACTGAAGTAATAAGGTGAGGTGTTGGCTCTTAAGCACATTGACCCTAGGGTGTTCAAACTAAGCACAGCCATGAGAGGACAGAAGTAAAACAAATCTTCAAGAGTTCAAGCCTCAGGGCCCTGGTGAATGATGGTGGGGGGGAAACTCAGAAACCATGCCACTGTGGCACTCGTCACTGTATGTCAAAAGAAACCCATCTTTGTCCCTTTTATTTTTGGAAGAAAACAACTAAGGTCAGTTCTATTTAGAAATGAATGAAACAAAATAAAATGCCAAATAAAATCTTTTGCAAAGTATCTGTAGAGGAGGAAACAAGTGGTTGCAATGCTACTGCTTTAGCTCAGAAAGTGATTTTCATGTACTGCATATTTGTGAAATTTCACTTAACATTTTATAAAAAAAGGAGCTGCTTCTAAAAATTTTTTTAAAAAGCGTATCTGTGTTTCAGACTGCCAAAATTAAAAAGTGCACTCCTAATGGGGTAAAAATACTAGAGGAATCCAGCAACACATTAGGTACATCAACTATAGGCATGCAGTCTCTTAAATTGTAGTTAAAATGCCTTTTTGCAAGCAATACCCTTGATTAGAAGACCAAGGAAAAGAAACCTTCACACAATAAACTGATTTCATTATTCTTAACTTTCAAGTCTTCTTGAAATAGTACACTGATCTTTAATGATGTTAGGTGTAGCAGTACTTTCATTATTCCATTTGTTTGATAATTATACAGTTGAACATATTTCTGAAAGAAAGGATTACATCTTTGTCATTCAATACATTCCTCACATCAGTGTGTTTCAATGGCTCTTCAATTCAGTATTTAAGCATAGCAATATATTTTACATAGTAGGGTCCTTCTTCAATCAAATCTAATATTATTGTTTTCTAATACAGATGAATGCACTAATAACTCTAATCTCACAGTTGTGTGCTATTTCTTGGTCAAAATTATGATTGACTCTCTGTAATTATGTGCTGGACTAACAATTTATTTGTAATTACAATCTTATACATGTGCTTTAAAGAGTTATTTTTACATTAGCCCTCGCTTGTCGAAAAATTTTAGGCATAAGAATAGTGTCAATTATAGAAATGTACAGAATAAAATTATAAATGGTAGAAATGTATGTTTATCTAAAATCAGAGGATGGACATGCAATTCATTATTAACTTTCCCAATATTCTTCTGTCATCTGGGTAAAGCAGTTGGTTCTTTTGGACAGAAACATACAGTATGTGGTCTAAATGAAAGCTGCCATCATTTCTTAACTATAATCTCCCTGGATGCTATAATTTGCAGAGAAATGGTAATTTATCTTGGCTTTTAGCAATGCAGATGGGCCTGGGACAGGAATGGGGGTGGTCGGGATGAGGGAAGGCAGCTATTGAAACTTAGTCTTTCCCTGGAGATTTTCAACTGAATTGAAGTTGGAAGGGATAAAATCTTCCCTTCCCCATGGCAAAGCTAGGTACTTGTGAGCCAGGAGCTACTAGTACACATTACCTAGCCCAATCTCAGCAGTATTCACATTTTCAGTCAGATATTTTGTGTTGCTGGGAGCCATCTTGTGTGTTGTAGAACACTTAGCAGCATACCTGGCCTCCACCTAATAGATAACAATAGCACATTTCCTCCATACATGACCACTGAATATATTTCCAGGCTCTGCCTGACATATGATGGCACCCATCAGAATTATCCCCAATTAGAATCACAGATTTAGTCTCACAGAAAAAAACAAGAGGAAGACTAAAACAAATGATTCAAGAAAAGTACAGTATAAAGGCAGAAACTTGAGTCCATAATGTTAAGTGAAAAGTCAGTCACACAAGCTTAAATGTCTTATATGAGAAATCCAAAGTATATATAATTTGAAAAGTAAAATGAGGATAGATAATAGGAAACACAGAGATGAACGTTTTGTAAATGGGAAGTGGATCTAGAGAAGGAGAAGGGAGAGAGAGGCAGAGAAGGGGAAGTAAAAATAATTAAGGTGTGATATGTACATGTACCAACTTCCCATGATAAGTGCAATCACGTACTGCAAAATGCACTAATAAAAATAAAAATAAAGAGGACTGTTAAAGACTACATTTCTCTAAATATATTCTTTTATATTATTATGTAAGCTGATCAATTGCTGTTCTTTTCCTTAGGTAGTTTGATTTTGTTCTTTTTTCAAATGCGATAATAATAATTCTGAAACAAAATTAGTAAAAGACAGATGGAAAAACTGGAACAAAGAGCAGTAAAAAAATAAATGAACCAGAAAGGCTTAATTAAAGCATACATTTAACATGACTTTGAAAATTTTACATGAGAACTTACAAGTCTGTTTATAGAAGAGAATACAAAGGAATTGGTTATGCTGGTGAATAGTGTAAGTGGAATACTAAACAGGTTCCCAGCTAATATAATATTACCTTCAAGGTAGTCATGGGATTAGAAATGAGAGAAAAACACCCTAGAATTTTATTAGAATCTTCTTGAAAGCATACATGACATATACTGATTTTGAAGTGTATGAAGGTAGGTGTGTTTCTTGTTCTTGAAAAAAGGAGCAAATAATGTTTCCCATTCTATCAACTGAGACATTTAAAAAAAGAGAGAGAAAGGTAGAAGACATGAACATGATCTTCTACATCTGAACCAGATGCAAGTCAGATGTTAAACCTGGGCCTGCTGTCTCTGTAGTTCACATGATTCACCCTCTGACCTTGATCTTCATCTAAGCACAATTTTACTTCCCATATAAAGAGAAAATAAGTTTCTTCCTGGGATTCCAGGTC